>APFE030461668.1:169902-219414 GCA_000404065.3 Pinus taeda | reverse complement strand
ATATATAGAAAGGAGGTTTTGTCATTTGAATCATCAAAGAATTTTTCATTTATGTAATGTAAAGGAGGTTTCCCCCTCGAAGAGGCTGAATTCTAAGGCGTTGATCTATCTTTTCTATCTTTTCTTGTGCTGGTTTCATAATGGGCCGTTGGGATTTGCGAGGCTAGTCTTTAAAAGGTTCGACCAGTTCAAGCCCTAACTGCTTATATCCTGACCTCGTTGGGAACATGCAAAGAAAAACAGAGAGAAAAAGAAGACCGCTCTGATACCACTAGTCCAGATTTAAGGAAGAATGCAACAAATTACAGAGATAACCATAAACACAAAGATGTAGCATAACTAATACTTCATTTCATTAATGTGAAATACTGAAATATGCTTACAAACATAAATGGAAATAAACAAGCTAGGGCGATGATAGCTTATCTCTAAGAAGAGATGTGGCAGCAACATGCCTCTGAACTATGTTACAATGAGGCTCGAAGGCCTATTTAATTTTGAGAAACAATGGAAAATCATGAACATCCAAAAACCTAACCCTAGAAGATGAAACGCCAAACTGTGGGCCCCGTCTGGGTAAATTGGTACATCAACTTCCTGAGGTAATAAATTTGGCATATGATCTTTGTTTGGCATGCACAATATCTCGTTAGAAATATTTATCCAAGAACTACAACTTTGAGAAGAGCAACATGGGTCCATAAACCCAAGTTTCTCCCAGTTTTCCCAAAAAACGTCGTTTAGGGCCTCAAAATGGCTCCGAAAGTTTAGGATCCAAAAAACTGCTAAAAATAGTAAATTGTGCTACAATTAAGGAAACTAAAAAGCTGAGAGAAACAACGGCGGGTGCCCAAGCGGACTTGGTCGGTGGCCACCAATATCCACCTGGATCACTTATGAGGCTCAAAATAGTGATTGTCACTTGCTTCACTATGTTTGACCCACGATGGCATCATTATCTTCCCTTACATATTCGTGATGATCCCAAAAAGGTAATTTTCCCAAAGGATATGAGAAGCTTCGTGATCTAAAAGCTTCCAAAATGGTGAGCTGAAGGTGGTTTCTCATAGATGAGTTCGAATCCTCCTATCTTGACCTCTTTGTCTTATCTTTATGAGCTACCTCCTTGATATGTGGGCCTAATCCTATCTCTGGAGAAGTCCTAAATCCCTCTCCCAACCTATAAATTCCTCTTCTCCCATTCCCAAATGGTTGGTCTGTGTCTATTTACACCCTTATGCTAAGC
Organism: Pinus taeda; assembly: GCA_000404065.3. Lineage (NCBI taxonomy): Eukaryota > Viridiplantae > Streptophyta > Pinopsida > Pinales > Pinaceae > Pinus > Pinus taeda. Next base: position 218,168 of record APFE030461668.1, on the reverse strand, counting down.
TTGTGCCTAGAGGCTATTCATTAGACTTGGAGAAGGAGTGCTTGGAGACTTTCTTGGCTTGGACTTGGATTGCCACTCAAGAAGAGCCTTTCAAAATCAAGGTTTTGGTTGTAAGCCTCCCTTTATTTCCTAATAATATAAAATAACTGGTTCATCTTCCGAAAATATATATGTTCATGTATTTATTTAGCTTGACATTCCTTGATCAATTAAGTAGGTTTTTATTGGATTTTCTATTGGTTTTGGCATGTTTTCTTGTCTCTTGATCACTTTTTCAGGTTCATAAACGTTGAGAGAAGGAGGAAAAATTCCGTGACACAAGCAATTCGAGGCCCTCAACAAAGGAAATCAGAATAGCATCAGAACGAGGTAGGTCATCTCTTTCATTCTACTTTTTAGTTATAACCTAGTAATATTTCTAGTTGATTGTGACTTCAGTTGCTAGACCCACTCATTGGGCTAGAGGGATTGTCTTTGTCCGCATAGGGGACTAACGTTATCAACAAAGTGGTGACTCAATTGGGGAGCCTATGACTCTTTCCTTCTCTTTCTTCACCTTGTCTTTTGACGAGTTTGATCAACCATTCATTATTATACTTTATTGTTTGTCTATAGTTAGTGTCACTTTCTGGTTGATGCCTGAAGGTTCTTAATTTGAGTTGTTTTTGAAGATTTTGAGTTTCTTCTTTGTTTTTGTCGACCAACATGTTTTTTACCCTAACAGTCACAATGATATCGTGGGCTTGTTGATTACAGTAGTGATGATCGCTACTTTCTTTTTAATAGGTGTGATAATTGCACATGATTAAGAAATTTAGGGTTTGTCTTCTTATTTTCAGTTTTGTTTACCTTCTCCCAGTGATTTACTAGTGTGATCTTGGTTGACTCTCTTATTGTTTGATTGCAATTACCTTTTAACTTGGTTTGAGTGTGCTTGAAGTTTGATTAGCCTTTTAAGGTTTCTAGGTCTTCTAGGTCAACCTTCATCCAATCGTTGGTCTTCTCATCAGAGATTAGAGATCAATTACTTGTGTTAAAGAGTCTTTGTGTGTTCAGACATCCTTTGCGAATCACTTTTGGTGCTTGTGTCTTTCATTAGTAGATACTATGAAAGTCACTTAAGTTCTATTTGACAAACAATATATTATAAATTGATTGTCTCATTTGAATCAAAAGTAAGTGTTTGCTTTAAATTTTGTGTTTCGAACACTGAAAGTGAAAGTGTTTCTTTTTTCATAGTTTTCGAAGAATTTTTAGGTTGCATTCAAATCATTAATGTGAAAGAGATTTTCATATTTCTTGGCTTGCTTGCATTCCCTTTTACTTTTTTCACTAGATTACGATGGTTGCATTTTGAAAAAGAGAAAAAATCATCAGCATATCTTAAGGAATTTTTTTTTTTAAGGTTTGTTTTGGCATTGGATTTGCTTATCATATGAAAGATTAGATTTCATATTTTGTATTTAGCATTTGAAGACTGTTATGTATGCAATTTTTCATTGGGTTTGATGCATGATTTGAGTGATCTTCTTCCTTATATAGATAGCTTTCGTCGAATTGAAGGATTTAATTTCATCATCTAGTTGAATTTTAGGAATAGGCAACATCGTTAAGGCCTTGAAATTGAAACATAATTCCAAGATTAACTTTAAAATATATCAATCAATGTAAGTAGCATTTGAAACATTAACGTTCATATTTAGTGTTCTAGGCTAGAGACGTGTTCTGGCATCTTTAAAACTTAGCAGCTGCCATTCACTTCATCATTAGACAACACTAGCATAGACTTGTGCTCCCCATACCATCGCGTATATAAAGGGAGACCCCCATAGGTTTCAAACCTTTATCCATAGTAATCAAAGTCTGTCGCCTTGTAAACATGATACACTGAACACAGCATTCGGGTAGATTGCCTACATGTACATCAAGTCCTTGGTAAATTTATTTTATGAGGTGTATATTGTAGTTCACAGTTACTTGGTACTCCTTTTACCTAGATTCTTTAAATTTGAAAAGATCATCGAGAAACTTTTCCTTTCAAGCTCGCTAAACAATCAAAAGTGACTAGAGTCACCTTTTCATCCTCTCGACTCTTAAAAGATGAAAAGGCAAAGTTTTTGTTTCTAAAGACAACTACCCACGATAAACATGTCGAACTCAAGTAGTTGCTTCTTAGACCAATATTGAGAAATTCTCTATTAATTTCAAGATTGTTAAAAGCCCTAAACAGATCTCCTTCCTTTTTTTCTTTTGAGAGGAAGTCATCATGGCTAAAACCATTGAGTTCATCTCATAGCTACCCTTCTTTGTTTGATACTGAAGGGTCCTCCCAAGGAGTTCATTCAAAGCTTCCTCAGTCACTTGAGGACCAAGGTTTTGAACTTGGGATTATTCCAAGCATCCAACCCTTGTCTTCTCATCCACCTCCATCAAATTCCTAGTCATCTCAAGAATCTGATCCTGGTACCTCTGATAATATTATTTGGACCCCTGAGAGTCCACAGACTCATGAGAGTCTGCAGACTCGTGAGAGTCCATAGAGGCTTGTTGTCTACTTTTCAAACCCATTATTTGATTCTGTTGTGATATCTCCTCAGCATCCTTATAGTCCTTATGATCGGCCTAGTGTTCCTTTGGAGTTATCTCCTTGCATATCTCTGGTTCCTTGTCACCAATTGTTTCCATCTATGGAGTCAGAAGGTGAAATCCTGACCTCTTCTCCGGGTCATCTAGAAGTTTCCACTACCCATACTCCTCACGTTGATGATGAGAAAGCATATGAATTTCCTCTAAAAGGATTTCCTTATACAGTAAGAGTCTCGTCTCTCACCTTTCCTGAGACGAGTAGATCCATGTTGCCACATGGTCATTTCGGGTAATCCTAGTGCCTCGTCATTGTATCAAAACCCCACTTGGTCTTCCAATGCTATGCCTACATCATGTTTTTTCATTATGAAGATGAGCTTTCAAACTTCTGTACAAGTAGTTATCACCTCATTTCTTTTTCAACTTACCATTCCATCACCGTTTGTCTCATCGTTTCAACCAACCCTTCCGGTTCAACCGACTGTTTTAGGTCAAGTTTCAGTAAGTTCTTCTACCCCTCCATCTAATGGATATAATGTGCCACTTTCTGGGGGGAAAGACCTGAATTCTTCTCTTATGTCAGGAAAAACCAATGTGAGTGGATTACAAACTCACATGGTTTGATTTAATCAACCTTATTATGGTAATATTCCTAACCCTGCTGGTCCATTTGGGTCAGCTAACGTCCAATATCAACAACTTTATATGGCTCAGATTCCACTCAAACAAGCTTATGTCCCATATGGTTTGCAAGCCTTGGTTAATCCGTCTTACATTCCTCAAGAAGGAGCTTATATATAGTCTGTTCAATCCGCTATTCATGGTGGATATGTTTCGATTCAATTTGGGAACTATCAATACCCTCAGGGTATATCCTAGGGAACTGACCTGCTACCCTTGCAACAATGAGGACAAACTATGCAGTAGCAAGGGAAACCTTCATAGAAATAAGGGAAATCTTCATAGTAGTAAGGGCAAGCATTGCAGCAGCAAGGGAAACTGTTACAGCAACAGGGGCAACCTTTACCACCGTCGCGACAACCTTTACAGCTGCAAGGTCAACCTTTACAATAGCAAATTCAGCCTTTGCAACAACAAGTTCAACCTTGGTAGCAGCAAGCTTTATATGTGTATCAACAAGGCTAGCCTTTGTAAGCCCAAGCTTAGCCCCTACAACAACAAGGGCAATCTCCTTACGTCCAAGGTCAACAAGTTCAACAACATTATAACCATATGCCACGTACAATCCTTATCAATGGCCTATGGTAGGACAAAATCAAGTCTACCCAGGACGAAATCCACCTTATGGTCAAGGTAACCCTTAGTGGGGACAAAATCAGGTCCCCTATGGACAAAATCCTCCACTATGGAGCCAAAATCCTTACCAGCTAGGATGGAATCCATAGTTCAGGTCTTGTCAAAGACCCTATATGATGTTCAATACGCAATTTTCTTTCTTGTCTATGTTGGAGCTACCCAATCTCTCGAGGTTCATGAATAATCCCATTCTTCATTCACCTTACTGGCCTCTAGTTCCAACAAAGATTCCAAGCGATTGCCCCAAATTTGATGGAAACACTAAGGAGGACCCATAAGGCCATGTGATGATAACTCACCACTAGTGCTGCTCCAATTCATATGTCGATGATTTTATCCGTCTTCGACTCTTTCAAAGAACACTCACAAGTGATACCACTAAATGGTATACCGAGTTGCCTCGAGGTACCTACGGTGACTTCAACTCTTTGGCTATGGATTTTCTCACTCATTTCCAATTTCCGATTCAATGTGAAAAAGAAATAATTTTCTTACATCCCTTAAGCAAGACACTGCGACCCACATTTCTGATCATATTCATGAATGGAAACGTCAGCGTCGCCTCATCAAATTTGAGATTACTGATGAGTTGTTGAAAAAATGGTTCGCAAAAACATTCATCAGCAAAATTTCTTATGACATAGCTATGGGTGGATGTGTTACTCAAGAGAAAGTTATTGCCCATGCCCAATATTTAGTCTTGGCCTATTCGCAATCTGGCACATTGTACGAGATGTTACCTGATGCTTCAAGACCATCTTCGAATCTGATAGCATCAATGTCTCCTGATACACCACCTGTTGATGGTGTAACTGGTTCCATATCTCAGACTTCCGTGAAAGCTTCTTCGAAGAAGAAATATGTCTCAAGCACTGGTTCCGATAATCCCTCAAAGAATTCATTCAATCCTCGTAAAACCTCTGAGGTACATGTTGTTTAGTCTACCACAATAGATAAGGCCTCTAAAGGTAAGAACAAGGGAAAAGGAAAAGCCAAAGCCGATGCCCCAAAACAGGACCCTCCTAAATCATCTATTGATGATTCTTCTAAAAGAAATCCAAAATATCCTTGGCTCATGAATGAGGAGGATCATTACACCAAGGATTGTCCCTGACATTCTGAAGTTAATTTCTTGTTGAAAGGGACTTCGACTATCTTAAAAGAACCCTTTCCATCTTACTAGATGCAGTTGGTAGACCAACCGCAATCCTCTACTTCCTCAAGTTCCCAAGTGTTCATGATGCAAGGTTCATCACCTATCTTAATTGCTACTCGAACTAAGGACTATCAAACCATGCCTAAGAAGATGGTGGAGAAAGAAGTCACCGATATTCCATCCACTTCTACTTCATCCAGTTCTGGTCCATTCCATATTGAGTGCCCTAATAGTGAATTTGTAATCCAACCACCTCCCAAAGGTGTTCTTCAGAAATCATCTTTTAATCTGAATGTTAGAGTTGTGCAACATTACAATATTTTTGAGGATTTATCTCAGGCACCTTCAGTGATGTCTACCTTGGAGGTTCTCCAATCCTGTCCAACAAAGCGGAAGTCAATGTTGTCTACTATAGGTGCCATTGATCCCTCTAATTCGGGTTTGATTACATTCAATATTGAAAACCATGTGCCTCGTCTTCCTCATCACATTTCTCTTCTAATATGGGTTCTAATCAAATGGAAGACCATCCATCATACTATTATTGATGAATGTGCCTCTACCAGCATCATGTTCGTTTTGTGTTGGAAGGCGATTAGCTCTCCTTCCCTTAACCAGTCCCTGAATACCTTGGAAGCCTTTGATGGTAGAGGTTCACGTCCTTACGATATTCTCACGAAATTTCTGATTACATTAGAAGGAAAGACTGTTGAATTAGAAGTAGAAATTATAGATCTGAATCTCAATGACAACCTTCTTCTTGAACAAAGTTGGATCCACGCTATGTTTTGTGTGGTGTCTTCTTTGTTCCACGTGTTTCTTTTTCCTCATGAAGGAAAAATCGTCACTGTTGATCAACTGTCCTTTTCTTCTGGTTCATCAAACGGAAATGTCCCATATGTGGGAAATACAAAGATTCCTTACGAGAGTTTGGGGGCAGGTCTCTTCAAAGAATCTTCTTTAATGGGTACTTTTACTCTCCCACCTCCGAATGTTCATTCAGTCAATATGATCTCGGTCCCCACGAATCCTGGGATTATCCCTACTACATATCAAATTGATTTATTTGGTGATGCCATGCCTTTAAGTCCAATGGAGAAAAATTATCAGGAAATCATCTTGGCTTTGATGACCACTTCAAAAAGCCATATTATTTTTAGTATGAACCTGGACAATTATGTACCATATCCTTGGCTTGGTTCTTGGGATTTTGTGGATCATTTGAACAAGACATTCCCCATTGACAAGAGTATTGTTGAGGTCATGTCTCTAGATGAAACTCCATGTAACGGTCTACATCATTGTTTTTCATTTCTTCCTAGCCTCTATGAGATGACTTCTTGTCTTTAGGCATATGTTTCTCATTATCTTACATCTCCACTTCAGACACATGTCATGGTGCATGAAGTCTTGTTAGAGGGTAATATGGGGAACATCACTGCTATTATGCCTCTTGACATTTCCATTAAACTTGGAATTGTCAAGAACATTCGTATTGGGGTTTCCTATTCTCCATATGAGATGAGGATTTACACAACTTTTTAAGGAATTCTGAGACGTCTTCACATGGTCATACAAGGAAATGTCTGTTATTGATCCAGCAATAGTAGTGCATGAGATTCTAACTTATCCTAGTGCTAATCCTGTTCGACAACGACTTCACCCTGTGCATCCTCGAAAATTTGTTGCTACCAAAGTAGAAGTGGAGAAGCTTTTAAAAGAAGGTTTTATTTATCTTCTTCCATTGATGGGTTGGGCATCCAATATCGTCCTTGTTTCCAAAAAGCAGGGAAAACTCTGTGTCTATGTTATTTACCATGATATCAATCGCGCATGTCCTAAGGACAATTATCCCACTCCATTTATCAATCAAATCATTGATGAATGCATTGGGAGTGATATTTTCTCTTTCATGGATGGTTTTTCTAGCTATAACTAGATTAACATTTCACCCGCTAATCAACATAAAACAACCTTTATTTGTCCTTGGGGTACTTTCGCTTACAAAAATCTTCCTTTCAGTTTAAAGAATGTTGGTGCTACCTTCCAAAGAGAAATGTCTTATGCAATTCAAAACATTCAACACATTGTTCAGCCTTACCTTGATGACTTACCAGCTCATTCTGCTAAGCGTCGTGAACATCCGGATCACTTAAGATCCATCTTTTTACGATGTCAGCATTACAATATCCATCTCAATCCACACAAGTGTGTGCTTTGCATCGATTCTAGTCGACTCTTGGGTTTTTTGGTATCCCATTAAGGTATCTAGATTGATCATTTGAAAGTTGGGGCCATTGTCAATTTACCCCCCTACATCATTACTGTAATTGTAGAGCCTGTAGGGAAAGGCTAATTTCCTCCATCGATTTGTCCCTAATTACGTTGAACTTGCTAAGGGTTTTAATCGCTTTCTTAAGAAGGGGATCCCTTTCATTTGGGATGAGGTTGCCCATAAATCCTTTGATGCTTTAAAATACATGCTTATCAGTGCTCCTTTATTGCATCCCCCTGATTATCGACGTGATTGCTTCCTACACTTGGTTGCAACCAATACTACTATTTCTATGGTGTTAGTTCAAGATGATGATGATGGTAACAAGCACATCATTTATTATTTAAGCCGAAATATTCTCTACACTGAGTCTTGATATGCTCATGTCGAGAAGCTTTCCTTGGCATCAAGCCATGCCGTCCAAAGATTTCAACATTATATCCTTTTACGAAAAACCACAATGATTTCTGATTGCAACCCCATGACATATATACTGACTCATTAGTTACTGGGGGGAAACTACTCCAAATGGATCGTTATCCTGTAGAAGTTTGATTTGGAATATATTGCTGCCAAATTAAAGAAATCACTCGTCTTTACCGAGTTGATGTGTGCTCTTGCATCTGCAAGCACTTCAACTGATTTCTTTGAGTAGATACCTGATGAAACTCTATTTCTGATCAACACTCTTGGCCCATGGTATGGTGATATTATTGTTTATCTCCAAACGCAAACCTTCTGATTTGAGTTGTCCCAATCGATGGATGTTGTGTCTGGCATCAGTACCAACCCTATTGGTACCTTAGTGATACATTCTATTGGGTTGGTGTGGACTATGTTCTTCGTAGGTGTCTCACCCTAGAAGAGGTTGAATAGGTCTTAAATGATTGCCACTCTAGTGCTTGTGGTGGTAATATGTCTAGATATGCCACTACTCAGAAAATCCTCCATGCCAGTTATTTGCGGCCTTCTATCTTTAAAGATTTCATTCTAGCTATCCAAAAATTCCATGAATGCCATATTTTCAACCACAAGCAGAGAACCCCACTCGCACCCGTACACCTAGTAATTACAGTTGGACCATTTGCTAAATGGGGCATTAATTTCATGACTTGTAACCCTCACCTGGTCGGGGGGCATGGTTATATCATTTTCGACATCGACTATTTTACTAAATGGGCCGAGGTGTGCCTACATACAATGCTGACAGTATTACTGTTGCTTAGTTCCTTTTTAACCATGTCATAACACGTTTTGGTGTTCCTCAAGCCATTGTGACTGAACATGGATCACATTTTTGTTAGCACATCATGGTAGAGCTGACTGCTCAATTGGGCCTTCGCCATGATAGCTCAACTCCTTATTATCCACAGGCCAATGGCCAATTTGAGGCAGTTAATAAAGTTTTGATTACTATGCTTCACTGTACCATTGGGAATCACAAAAAGGACTAGCATTTGATGCTATTCTCAGCTCTCTAGGCTTACAAAACCTTTGCTAAGATGGCCACTGGATTCGCTCCATTCCAATTGGTATATGGTTTAGAAGCAACTCTTCCAATCGCATGCGAAATACCTTCACTTAAACTAGCTATCGAACTTCTTTTGAATACCTTGCCTGAAGAGGAGCAGCTATTGTATCTTGAGAGGCTTGACGAGACTCGTCATATTACTGCGATGGTCATTGAAGCTCAAAAGAAACGAGTCAAAACTCATTTTGACCAAACCGTTTCTCCTCGCACTTTTGCTGAAGACGACTTGTTCCTTCTTTATGATCAAGCCAACGATAAATTGGGAGCAGGAAAGTTTGAACCCAAGTGGCATGGGCCCTACATCATCAAGCGTGTCTTACAAAAAGGTTCCTATGAGCTATGTGATTATGAGGGAAATGCATTGTCATAGCTCGTTAATGGGTTGTATCTGAAGAACTATTATGTGTGAACTTCATGTAATGACTTATGTACATTAGTGTGTTAATTCATTAGTGTGTGTTTTTTTATTTCTGGTGTGTTTGTTTGCTTTGCAGAGATGTGTTTTTCTGCTTACCTTATGTTCCACTTGGTTTTTAGATGTCGTCAAGCCATTACGTTGGTTTTGTTGATGGTGCTTGTCATAACACACAAAATATGTCTTCCACAACATGGGTACTCTATGACCTTAATGGTGAGTTGATTAACTCAAAAGGTATAAGCCTTGGTCGAACAACCAATAATATTGTTGAATACAGTGTAGTTATTGAACTCTTATCAGAAGCAGCTACTCCTCGCATTAGGGATTTAGTTGTCAAGTTGGATTCATAGCTTGTTGTGTTACAATTAAATAATCGTTACTCAGTGAGAAATACACAAATTTTGCGTATGTATCTATGTGCTATATTACTGGAAAGAAATTTTAATTTCATCACATATCAACATATTCCATGTAATTTAAATACATTAACAGATGTATTAGAAAATTTTGTCCTTGATAGGCAATTGTGTCATTTATAAAACTATCATGTCATGGACGCATAAGTAGGAAATAAAACATACATACATAATATATACATATATATATATATATATATAATATATATATATATATATATATATATATATATATATATATATATATATATATATATAATATATATATATATATATATATAACATATATATATACAATATATATATACATATATATATACATATATATATATATATATATATATATAAATATATTATATATATATTATATATATATACATATATATACATATATATTATATATATATATATATATATATATAATTAATACATACATATATATACATATATATATACATATATATATACATATATAGATATAGATATAGATATCATATCTGCCAGAGTGTTTACATCAAAATATCAAAAAAATAAAGTGTTCTGGGACACTTGGCTTTCCAAGCCTACAAAATGTGTAAAAGGAATAGATAAACTATTAGCCAACACGGTGCTCATGATAGCACAAGACCACTCTGATCACTTGGCCTAATAGGCAACGCAGTCTCGCAGAGACTCCCACAGTGTGTCTCTACCAATGCAGCGAAACATCATCAATAGTGGCATACTCTAGGATCCATGAGTTATTAACTCCAAATTATTCTCCATCTTAGCTAAGGGGTCTGCCGCTTCCTCGTAGTCTATGCCCATTATCTGATGTGAAACTCGTTGTGCTATTGGCGACATGCCTGGTGGTCTCTATGGTCCAACATATGCACATTTATCACGAGTTGAGTCTCAATTTACACTTTTAACAAAAATCATGAAATTTGAAAAAATCCAAAAAACAAGTTTTTACCTGCATCAGTCCACTATTCTCCTGGTGGTAGAGGTAGATCTAGATCCCACATGAAATCTATGTCAGCATAAGTGTAGTCATCCACCACGAGTGTCTAGCATTCTAGCCAAGCGTAAAATTGTGGTGGGTAACGTACGTGCTGACTCGTTCCTCCTTGAGGCATGAGTTGACTCCATCACACGAGTCTCAGATCTTGGGGGGGCAGGATCTGGTACCTCTTCCCACTAATACTAGAATAAGGGTACTCTCTCTAAAAAAGGGTCACCAATATTGAACTGAACCCAAATTTATTCTGGTGTCCATGCTTCCCCTTGGTCAGTTGTCGTTTCATGTTTGTCGAAAGACCTCCACACTAGTTGAATACGGTGGGGGCCAAAGATGTGATAGCATATTGGCACTAGGATTTTGAAGCCTCATGCAAGGCTTGCATGCTGACTACATGCACCATAGTGAACAAAATTGTTCTCAAGGCAAGGTTGTTAGTGATTGTCGCTATCTTCACCTTCCCTCCATTGGTCATTTCAACAGCAGGACAATGCCTCTGGACTAGAGTCCTTGTACTTTCACCTCCTTGGTGAGATCCAAAGAGTTGGACCAATTCCCCTTGTCAGGAAAATCACGTGATGAAGTAGATATACATCTCCTCAAGTTCTAGTTCCTATCCTTTTATGTTAAATATCTCTCAATCTACATCCCAGAGACTGATCAAATAGGGCAACAATTCAATCTTAGCCCTTAACACTGTAGTCCTGAAGAATTTTAGTAGCCTGAAATTCCTCAGAGTGTTTATGCATTCAAGATCCTGAGCTGCTTGGAATTATTTGACCTCATGGCATCTTTCTTTCCATTCCAAGACCATGTTCTCCTGCAAAAGATCATTTAAACATCAATTAATTCCTTTTTCATGAATTGAAATCATCAATTTTTGCTTTAAAAGGGGATTTTATTCCCAAAACATCTACCTCGGTGCCATCACTCCTATTTTTATAAACAATGTGATGTTATCACGAGAGCCTTTGGGCTCAAGCATGATCATTACATATCTAATGACCATTCGTGCAATGGTCATCGAAGCCCTAAAATTTTAAAATCCTCCCTTATAGTGTAAAAACCACTATTTAAAAGGCATAAAAAAGTGATAAAATGCAAGAGCAATGATGAGCCCCTTACCTGTTGTAGACGGTTCATGAAATGGTACCCTAGATATCCCGCAATGACCACTTCAAAATCAAGAGAAATAAGGCACAAATTCACTTTCAGATCTTATTGTGGTAAAATGATAAAAAAATAAAATTACTTTTGACTATTTCTATGTTTTGCAAGTCATTTTTATTGATATTTTCATAATATTTTAATATTTTCTCTCGATATCAGTGATGGGTTTGTTTCTTGTGCAGTTTTAGGTACCTTCAAAGTGAACAATGATCATTATTGACTGATTCGTGTGAGTTTTATTTTATCTCTTTTTCGGACTCATTAAATAAATGAAAAAGGAACCCCCCTAGAGTCATCTTTGAGCTCTTTTCTGACTCTTGAGAACTGAAAATATTGTCAGGTACTTTTCATTTTGAACTCATTAAAGTAAATGAATCGACGTCACCTTAGTATATGTTTACCCCTTTTTTGGGCTAAGATTGACTATTTACAAAAAAGGTACACCTTGATTGACATGGTCAAGAGATTCCCTTAGATATTGTTTTCTACCTTTTCGGATTCGAGGGACAAATTACAAAAAGGGACATGATGGAGTTTTATTTTTTGTTTTCTTTTCAAAATCTTTAAACATGAAAAAGATACCAAGTTATTCTTACGTCGAACTCGTTAAAACTCTACGATGAAAGACTTATCACCATGATGAGACCAAGATTCTCCTTCCTAGGGATCATAAAACTTACTAGAATGGATTTATTCGAAGAATGAACTTATATGACATGCATATGATATCCCCTTCAATCTTGTGATAAAAATAATTGGGGTACTTGCTAGAAATAACAGGGGAAAATGAAAATGAGACAAGCTTTGTATAGGCAGCATGTCTCTCTTGAACATGATACTCTTCCTCTCTCGTGTCGGGTCTGGGATATCCTCACTCAGTCACTTGTCCTCCCAGGTTTGGGTAATCCATTTTGCCTCTCATTTGACTATTCCATTCTGACATCATGACCTTTAGTCCTATGTCGAGTCAGATTCTGCCACACTCTAGAGTCATGTTGCCAATGTTCAAGAGAAGTCCAATCTGTAGTTTTTCACCTATACATTGTTTGAGTCACTACTACAGTCTTGAATATTATTCCACTTTATTCCTTGTTTCATGTTGATGATGAATGATTCATCATTTCCCTCCTTCGACAGGTTGCTTCCTGTCAACTTTAGCTCATTATCGAGGAAGATGACCTAGAATCTCCCTTTCAGTACCTTAGACTGGCATGCCCTAATGGCCAATTCATCACATCCAACGACAAGTCTTCATTATTGGCTTTCAATCGGGTGATTCCACGAGTGTTCAACTTCAGCTTCATTATCACATTAAGAGATTGTACTATTGTACCTTGAGAGCCATTGTCATTATTGTTGGTTTCTCTCGTACCTGTTAACGGCCTACATCATTGGCCGTAATCAGGTGGTTTTATAGCATGTTTGACTTCAATACATTTATTCACATGTTAGGATTTGTATGATGATCAGGTCAAGATGGAGCGCAAGACCCTAAGTCTTGTCTGTTATGACTCAGGCTGTATAGGGTTATATTTCATTCATGATTGTACACATGTTTATACTATACAGATGGTTGTGACCATACCGTGAGACTTTATATTTATGATTATCCTCGTTATCTGGATGGCTGCACCCATACCATGGATATTTTTGTATAATATTCATCATTCAAATGGTTGTGTCCATATCATGGATTCATGTCTTGATCTCATATATGTATATGTATGTGCATCCTTGATTTTGAGGTCTCTTGGGAGTTCGTGTCCTTCTCCTTGTAAATAGCTCGTAAAGAATCTTAGGCATCTGTCCTCGTTATGCCTTCATGCTTTAGGGGGAATCTATTACACAGTATTTTGTAACGCCTCCTACACTTCCCTGTGACATACCCTGAAGTTTCCAAAACATGACCATTATACATTATACTCATCCACGTATACAACTCATATTCCTCCTAAGAATTTGTTTGGAAAATGCCTTGAGATTTCCCTGAAGAAATGGCTCTTAGAACCCTAAAATGAGGGTCATTGCTCTTATGAGGCTCAAAATAGTGATGGTCACTTGTTTCACTATTTTTAAGCCATGAAGGCATCGCTCTATTCCTTGCATATCTGCGATGATACAAAAAAGGTAATTTTCCGAAAGGAGATGAGATGATTCATGATCTAGAAGATTCCGGAGCAGCGAGATGGAGGTGGTTTCACATAGATGAGGTCGAATCCTCCTATCTTGACCTCTTTGTCTTATCTCTGTGAGCTACCTCCTTGAGATGTGGGCATAATATTATCTTTGGATAAGTCCTAACTCCCTCTCCCAGCCTATAAATTCCTCTTCCCCCATTCCCAAATGGTTGGTCTATGTCTATTTGCACCCTTATGCGAGGCTTGTGCTTAGAGGCTAATCATTAGACATGGAGAAGGAGTGCTTGGAGAGTTTCTTAGCTTGGACTTGGATTACCACTCAAGGAGAAACTTTCAACATCAAGGCTTTGGTTGTAATCCTCCCTTTATTTCCTAATAATATACAACTGTTGGTTCATCTTCCCAAAATATATATGTTCATGTATTTATTTAGCTTGACATTCCTTGATCAGTTAAGTAGGTTGTTATTGGATTTGCTATTGGTTTGGGCATGTTTTATTGTCTCTTGATCACTTGTACATGTACATAAATGCTGATAGAAGTAGGAACAAGTCTGTGACACGATCAGGTCGAGGCCCTTAAGAAAGGAAATAAGAATAACATTAGAACGAGGTAGGTCATATCTTTCATTCTACTTTTCAATAATAACCTAGGAAGATGTCTAGTTGATTGTCACTTCATTTGCTAGACCCACTCATTTTGCTAGAGGGATCATATCTGTTCATAGAGAGGATTAACATTGTCAATAGAAGGCTCCTGCTACTATGTGTGTGGAGACCTTGGTAAGTCTGCAGCTAAGTGCATGGGCCCATGCAGCTGTGTGTGTAGGGTTAGAAAAGTATATGTATTGAAAATTTGTAATAATAAAGAGAATTTGAAGAAATTATGTGTCCTATTTGTATACTTATGTGTTTTCTGTATTTATTCTCAGTTGAATGCCATTCATCTATAAGATTGCCTTAATTACACTGCAAAGATCACAATCTACTATTGTATGTTATTTTATGTATCATTAGACCCTTAAGCGAAGCTCATAACTTTTTTAATTGGAAATTTCTTTAAGTTTGGGGATTTTGAGGATAAGGGTTCACGAAGGTTGTATCAAGCCTTAAACTCAAGAAACAACTTACCCCCACATCACATAGCCTTCTAGATGTAGAAAATTGGTTCTAGCATCCCCTGATACTGCCTCGAGTGAGACTGCAGCCTTTGTTAAGTGGGTGGTTTCTGAAATGGCCAATAGTGTAGGGTTTTGTTGGTTAGCACAACTAACATTGAACTTGGGTCAAAGCCCACTCAAGCCAACAAATGGTTCTGTTGCCAGGACTGGGATCTATCTGAGGGATTTGTGATGTGACATTTGTGGACAACAACTAAGAAATAAATTGAGAAGTGGATAGATTAAAAGTTTCATGAGTTTGCAACTCAGGAGAATTAGAATCTGCGTTTTTCGAAAGAAAGGTGGTTACTGAAATATCTCTACATAGAAGAGCATGTTTTCTTATTTTCAACGTTCCCTTGCAAGTTACATGAGTGGCTATCCAAATTAGCAGATAGGGAACCCACTTGGGAGCACAATGATACTATTGTGTGGACTCCAAAATTAGTCAAACACCTTGAAGGATATAATTATAAGGTTGCAAGGGATGTTGATTACTGGATAGATAGTATCTTTGGTGGTTTTATCATTGAATTTTCAATTGATACATCTGTGTCCTATAGTGTAGCTGAATGCCGATTCTTTAAAGGTCCGAGAGGTAAGTATCTGAAATCATTAAAGACCTAGATTAAAATGTTGTTGTGTGAAAAAGGGGTTATGCCTTTACATCAATGTTCAGGAAAGGTCATGATGGATCTACGCGAAGTGGAAAAGGATTCAAAGTAGATATAGAAAAATCCATTGGAAGTGAATACATTCCTTTATTAGGAGAGTCTGGAAGTGAAGAAGAAAGAAGTAGCCCTAGTACACCCAGAGGTGTGATGTAGTTAGTAGATCAATATACTTCTAGAATTCCACATCCATCCACTCCACCTCCTCCTTCACCTCTACCTCATACAACTACGCCTCCACCTCCACCTCCGTTATTCAGTATGGAAAATACAGTGAAAATTCTTGTATTTATAGGTCAGGGATTAGAGGATCTGAATCAATTTTGGTTTGTCGTAGAAGCTATGTGGAAGGTGCAGCAGGACAACGATGTTGAAATGAAGAAAATGAAACTGGTTACAGTGCTACAAGAAAGAGCGCTTACCTGAGACATCAAATATAGTACAACTCATCCAGCTGCATTGTTAGCTGAGACGAAGGATGCACTGAATGCAAAATTTAGGAAGTTGAAATCACAAGCTCAGTGTGTGAATAAAACAAAGGAGATCAAGAAAAGGGTTAATGAGTCTACATGGGATATAGATCAACAACTGAAGTGTTTATTGAGCCACGCTAATATTTAGATTTAAGATGAACAACATAAGGAATGGTACATAGCTACACTATTTCCATGCTTAATATTGTTGTTATCTTAGCAGGATATTGGGTCTCAGGTCGAAGTATTGGAGATTGCGATGAAGCTATAAGTTTCACCAGTCCAAGACACAAATATAGGAGTTCAATAGATCCAATATTAGTTAGCAAGCCTGCATATGGAGTTGCAAGATCTGAAGAAGGGAAAGGAGGTTAAATAGGAAACACATTTTGAAGATTGGTGCATGAAGTGCAAGACTGAAGGTCATCATAAATATTAGTGCCCTATATTTCAGGATTAAATAACTACAGGGGGTCCCAACCTGCTGAAGCCAGAATCTCCTGCTGGATCAAGCACCAGTGCAAGTTCTTAGTGTAGCATCTACCAAATGTCAAGGCAAAATTCAACATATAACTGTTATCTATTACAAAAGTTTGTACAATATCCAAAGAAACTCTTTTGTAATTTTTGTAAATCATTTGGTCATGATTAAAGGAATTTTTGAAGCTATGAATTAATGATGGACAAGATTCTGATGTATAGAATGTAGGCTGAAAACAACATGCAAAATGATCAAGGCTCACACATGGCTCATGGAGGATTCCAATGATGGGTAAGAGGATGAGGAGGAGGAGATGGAATAGGTTGGGGCTAGATAATTTCCTACAACTGTGGAGAACTAGGACACTTTACGCGTGACTGCCAGAATCCAACTCACCCTTCGTGTCAATATTATCAAAATTTGATCATGTTATAGAAGATTTCCTGGTATTAATAGTGAAGATGTAGGAGAAGAAGAAATAAGAACCAACAGAGAATATTCATATGATGATATTCGAGCCTTGCGAAGATGATCCCAATATCAACATAGTAACATGAAGCAGTATAACCACTGGTGAAGACAACGTCGAAGGAAACCAGCCAATATCAGATCTAGGGTTTCGAAGAGCTAGTGAGAAGAATGTTGGGTTTGATTTACATAGAGAAAAAGAAACATTCATGGAGGCAAGAAATTTTTTTATGAATTCGGGTGCTTCTACATCCAAGAATTAGATGCCTCTAGTCCCACGAAAGGAGAAACTTGAAGTTACTGTGACACAAGATTCAAATTCCACGTGTTAAAATCAATTCTGCATACCTGCATGAAGTTATTACGAGATCAAAAGGAGGTTGAAGGACTTAAAGAGTAGATATATAACTGTGCTAGAAAGGATAAGTCGTTACCATAAAAATGTACAATCAATAAGGTGAACTGAAGAAAGAAGAGAATTGGTAGGGAGATGCAGTTGACATCGCAGATTGGTGATTTTGAAATGGACTAGGTAATCCTAGACTTGGGATCTGATGCTAATGTACTACCAAAGAAAACATTGGAACACATGGGGAAGCCTAAGTTACAATGGTCACCAATTCAGTTGCGCATGGAAAACCAGCAAAAGATAACTCTAATGGGTCACCTACATGGCATAACGATAGATATTGAAGGCGCAATTGCAGTGGCAGATTTTGAAGTTATTGAGATAGTAGATGATAGTAATCCATACCCAGTGTTGCTTGGGATTGATCGGGCCTTCAACGTGAACGTAATAATTAATTTAAAGAAGTGAAGCATGGTATTTGAAAATAATGATCTTCGTGTGATTGTTGCGTTGGATCCATCAGAAGGTGTGTGATACACAAAACCAGTTTGGGATTATTATGAAGATGACGAAATTGAGCACATATATAAGCTAACTGTGTGAAATGAAGATTGGATCAATCTCACTGCGGATGGATGGATCAGAAGGAGAATGATAGTTCCTGCTAATCAGATTCAGATGAAGTGTTAGAAAACAGGTAGAATAAGTTGCATGAGGTCTCTACACTGCAATGAAATTGACTTACAAAGTCGCTACACTTTATAACTACTAAGGTATGTAAGTTTCCTTCTTATCATGTCTTGGATGATGTCAATATATTTCTTGACCATTTTGAAAGGGACATATCATAGCAGCTTTGGTTCCAGGCCTTAGTTCTGGCATTGAGAGCTATGCCTGCAAGATGGTGGGGTACCTACAAGGATAATATTACTGACTTGAAGGAATATCGTAGAATGATGTGATTAATATTTGGCTATGCAAACACCCAACTCATTGAAAAGTACACAAGAAAGGATGATATGTGCAAACATCTGCCTCAATGTACTAAGGTGTGGGGTAAGGTACCTAAAACAGAGTGGGTGCATATCTTTATTCTTACCTTGGATGTTATCCCAATGAAATGGTATTTAGAGACAAAGATGTGACATGGGACTACTGATTGGGATGGAATGAGGGAGAGTTTCTTGCTGACATTCAGTTTTGAAGACGAGTTCTAATGCATTGATGAAGTGCTTCAAGAGATTAAAGAAACAATCTTCCGAACACCCATAGAGCCTATCACTTGGATAAAACCTAACTGGAGTACGAAGCAACATGCTTTGGAATGTTACAATGTTACTATGAAAGAAGGTGATGAGGATCCATGGAATATTAATATCCCTGAGTTAGAGGGACTACCTGATGTGGAGATCCCTGATATATCACAACCGGTGAGCACGAAATAGGTAAATATTAGCTTAGAATCAGAACCAAAATTCACGCACATTGGTGACTACTGGGATGAAGACACAATCGATAAGGTCGCTAAATTACTACACAAATATCAAGATTTATTTCCAACTAAGTTCTCTAACTTGAAGGGGATAGTAGGATATTTGGTTACGATGAAGATCAATATAAAACCAGATGTGAAGCTAGTTAAGAAGTGCCAATATCGATTGAATCCCAAATATAAGGAAAAGGTAAGGGAAGAACTCAATAAGATTCTCATGGAAAGAATAATTGAGCCCACAGAAGAATCAGAATGGGTCAATTTTATGGTGGTCTAGGAGAAGAAAATGAAGGGTAATATCAGGATCTACGTTGATCTACAGAAGTTAAATGATTCATGTGTACATGATCCATTTCCTATGCATTTTACAGATGATTTCTAGAAAATGTTGGTGGGAAAGAAGCTTATTAATTCACAAATGGATTTTCTAGATATCACCAAATTAAGATTGTGCCGGAGGATAGAAGCAAGACTACCTTCACTACAGAATGGAGTCTTTCCAATATACAGTCATGCCTTTCGAACTAAAATATTCTCCTGTGCAACATTCAAGGAATTCATTCATAAATTTTTGGAAGTCTACTTCAATGATTGGATAGTGTTTGGGCTAGTCAAGAAGTATGTCTCTAGTCTACGCCTGATGTTGGATACATGTAGAAAGTACCAGGTTTCTTCGAATTTGAAGAAATGTATTTTTTGTGTACCTTATGGAATACTTTTGGGACATTTTGTATGTAAGTAGGGATTGATGGTAGACCCTTCTAAGATTGTTGTAATTATCAATTTGGATTCCCCTAAGAACGTAAAGAAGATACGTGTGACTTTGGTTCATTTTGGGTACTACATGAAGTTTATTAAGGCGTACACGTAGATCATTGCGCCTATGGAGAAGTTGTTAAAGAAGGATGCTACGTTTTGTTGGGATGATGAGTTTCAGAAGAGCTTGGATATTCTTAAAGAAAATATGGTTATGATGTCAATCTTACTATTCCTAGATTGGAAGAAGGAATTTCATGTGCATGTCAATGCAAATTGTATAGTGTTGCGAGTTGTATTAACTCAACCAGGGGCAAGAGATATTGATCACCTGATTTCCTTCGATAGTTAGAAATTATCTAAGGCAGAGAAGAACTATTCAACCACATAGCACGAAGGATTGATGATGGTTTATGCACTACAAAATTTTAGGCATTACCTGCTAGGTGCGCACTTTAAAATGTACATGGACCATTATGCTTTGACATACCTGGTTAATAAGCTTGTGTTCGGGGGGGGAGAATCTTTAGATGGTGACTTCTTTTCTAGGAGTATGATTTTTAAGTGATAGTTAATCCCAATAGATTGAATGTTGGACCTGATTACCTCTCTCGGATCGAGAATGGCGAAGATCCTACTAATATTGATGAAGGGTTACCTGACATGAAACTCTTTGCTGTCAAAGTTGCATATGATAATTTTGAAGACATTATTCATTTTTTATCTACTATCATAGCTCCTGAAGGTTATATGACACAACAAAAGAAGGAATCAGTTTTCAGGGCTACATATTATTCTGTGATTTCCAGACACTTATATAAGATGGGATCAGATGAAGTTCTACGTCGATATGTGCCTGCATATGAAAGACATAGTATTCTAGCTAAAGCCCATGGTGGTGTCATTGGAGGACACTATGCAGGCAAGGAAACTGCACAGAAGATTCTGCGAGTAGGATTCTGGTGGCCGACAATACATAAATATTCTAAGGAGTACTACAACACGTGCGATGTGTGTCACAGGACAGGGAAGCCATCACAAAGGGATGAATTGCCATTAAATCCACAAGTCATGCAACAAGCATTTGATAAATGGGCAATTGACTTCATTGGATCTATTGATCCAACAGGGAAAAATATGGGAGCCCATTATATTATCACTGTGACAGAGTACTTGACCAGGTGGGCCGAGGCAGAGCCTGTGAAGGATTGTAGCACGGGAACTATTGTGAAGTTTATATTCGAATTTATTCTGTCAAGGTTTGGATGCCTAAAGATTCTAGTGAGTGACAAAGGTTCACAGTTCCTGAATAAGAAAATTGTGGCTTTAACATAATAATTCTAGATGTACCATCAAAAGAGTACACCGTATCATCCCCAAGTGAATAGAACTATCGAAGCTTTCAACAAGATCTTGGAGAATGCCCTAACAAAGGTCTGCAATGTTAATAGGAATGATTGGGATGTGCGCATACTGGAAGTTCTATGGACATATAGCATGATGTGTAAGAAATTGGCTGGGAAAACACCATTTAGACTAGAAGCAATGATGTCGATGGAATATATAGTACCCAGCCTTCGGTTCGGAACAGTAATCGAGATGGCATATCACAATGTAATGGAGGAACGCCTAGTGCAACTACTTGCTTTAGAGGAAGACCTCTTTTTGGTTGACTTTCATCAACAGGTGTAGAAAGCTACAGAAAAATCATGGCATGATTGTGACATTAAGAAACATACTTTTAAGAATGGAGATTTGGTCTTAATGTATTACAATAATTTTACCAAATTTTCGGTAAAGTTTCAGATGCATTCACAAGGACCGTACATGATTAAAGATATTTCGGGTGGTGGCCAATTCAGCTCATGGAGCTGAATGGAGAATTGTTTGATGGCATGATTAATGGGAGAGGATTGAAGATTTATAGGGATGATCCTTCCCCTGCGTAATGACTACATGATAGAAGGAAAGTCTTAGTGCTTCTATCAGTTGAAAGAGGGTGCAGGACTATAAACTACTCTATTGGGGAAAAATTATATCGAAGGAGGGTTATGTGATGTTTAGGAAGATGGCATAGGTGGAAGCTACAACAAGGTATCTGCGATATAAGGAGGGGTCCCACATAGCCTTCACCAAAAGGGACCATTGGAACAACTAAAATTTATTTGACAACAATTTTTCCAGTAAAAAGAACTGGGGAAATTCATTTAAGGAGAATATCTATGAAAATATGCCACCAAAAATGAATTAATGAGGGAGATCTAGAGGGAATCAAGTGGTTTGAATTTGAAAAAGGCTATAAATATGGCACCCCACTCCACAGTTGAGCACTTTTCTTTCAGAGAGCTCATTTTGTGATTTTGCGCCTAAGTGTGAGTCAAGAGAATTGTTGTATTTCTTAGTGGAATTGGACAAAATTGGAGAGGGAATTCTTGTAGAGAGGGCTTGGATATATCATAATCTCTGCATTGCCTTCCCATACTACGACGTTGAGATCCCCTAGAATGCATCATGCTACCCTTGCAGTAGAAGCTAAGAAGCAAAAAAAGCTACATCAGACCTTGGTTCGCAAATCTCTGCGGAAATTTCCAATCGAGCAGAGATAGAAGGGAAAATGGATAAAAACAAACAACTAATGGAATCATAGGACTTGGATGAGGAGGAATTGATTGGTGGAATTGAAGAAATAGGTTCTGAAGAAGTCGAAACGATTTGTAGATTGCCTCCATATTTGCCACAGCGGAAGCCAATGTCCAAGGTCATGAGGACCTGAATGCTATTAAATATAAGTTTTTCAATCTGTTGTTACTTAAAAACGTACCTATTGAGGGTGAATTTTTGTCCTGGGTACCGTACTTGAAAATGGAAGATTGGGATTTAAATGATCGAATAAATACCCATAGCTTGAGCCCATCCAATACCTATGATCTGTATATTATCACGAATCATGTATCACATGAGTTGAACCAATGAAGTGGGATGATAGAATTCATCACGTGGGATTGTTGAACATGTTGTATGTTTCTCATTTTGGACATAGTAATATAAATAATATCTGTATGCGTAAATTGTTGTCTCCATTATACGATGGGTGTCTTTGGCTCAAGATGCCCATCCCTATTGATGAGATTCTTATCAAACAAATTACCGCACTACCTTGTCAGGGGGTGAATCTGAATTATGCTTTTGTAGGAAATTCACAGTAGAATAAACTTGCAGAACAAATGAGCAACAATTTTAGATTGATCAAGAAGTCTCAGGGCTATGCCTTTAGCTCTATCAATGATGAGGTTGTGTGGTTTGTCACCTCTATTTTGGCCGAGAATATTATGAGAAAGTGTCACACAAATGAAGTGTTGACCCATGTTGTCTCCTTGGCTACGTAGTGCAGTAAGGGGGTCCATTTCAACTAGGTGGGGTACCTATGTCAAGAATTCTTAGATGATTATTGTGAAGCACAAGAGGAAGGAAAGCCATTTCATTATGCATGGTTCTTAATTCTAATTGCATTAGTAGCTTGGAGAGCACCCAAGGAATCATAGTTCCCCATGGTGGACCTAGATATCTGTGAACCTACATGATATTCCTTGTTGTGGGCATCCAAAGATCCTACAAGGGCCATGGAGAATAAGATGGTTAGGGTTATGTTTGAAATCGACTTGTGAATGGTGATTAACCAACAGTCACAATTATCATCTTCCCTATTTTCTCAATACCATGATGTTGCAAAGTTCTATTGGAAATAATACTGATAGGGGGGTGAATCAGTATTATTAGGTCAATTATTTTTCATTTTACAATCAGATTTGTATATGCTACTTCCATTAGTAAAAACCACATATGTACGCAACTGTAGTTAAGGAAACTAGAGTATAACCAATAGACTTGTAATTTAAATTATTCTTCAGCTGTTGATCATTGATCTCTGCATCAAACCATATAAACAGTAACCAGGAACAGTAAAACAGAACAGGTAGTCACACATAAGAACACAAGATATAAGGTGGAAACCCAATGTGGGTGAAAACCACCTGCTGCAATTCGTCTCTATCTTCTTTTAATTAGAAACTTCTTTTTACAATGTTTTTGTACTGGTGTAGTCTTATACCAGTACGCAGGCTACTTCCTGCAGAAGGCTACAACCTTCTCTCGTTCTCCAGCTTCTCTTGGAAGGGAGCTACAGCCCCCTTAGCTCTTGTACTAGCAAAGATACTAGTACGTAGGTGCTAATGTACAGAAGGCTATAACCTTCTATTTTCTTCCAGGGACCACATTTCATAAATTTTCAGACTGGATCCATGAATAACATCAATCAAACATCAAGTATATCTGCATCAACCAATCTTCTTTGTACAAACCAAAACTAGATCAAACAATCACTTCTCTGAATGTTGTAACTAGAATACAATAACAGTAACCAGACACCAATCCTAAACCCAGAACACTGCAGTAATAAATAGAAGTAGCTAGAACATATTTCATGAGACGTACGCTAGTTCAATATTCATAACCTGCGTGCATACATTGATGTATTAAGGCCAACCTGTGTATATGTTGTTTTGAATTACCTAACCAGCGTGCATACATGCCTTTGCTATGTCAAACCTGCGTACAGATCTATAAAAGATAATTTACCCTTTTCAATTATTCAGACATTAGTTATACCCAAATTATCATATTTATAGATCAAGTCATATGCCAAATATAACAGATCAAAATCACACAAAGATACTTCTCTTCAAGCCTTGAGATCTTGACCCATCAATAGAACTTATCCATCTTCTAGCATTTAGGTTCCTCCTTGATTCAGATCCAACTATGCACCACAACCAATCACTAGTATTCTATATCTTTCTCTTCATTAGATATTCAATACTTGAGTGAATTCCTTTGCCTAATGATCTCCTTCCCCTTTTATAGTCTTAGGCCTTACTCAATACCATGGTCCAAAACCATAGAGAATCAATACCATGGACCCAATACCTGGGTTCAACATTTCAGACGAGATACCATGGTCCAAAACCATAGGTCCAAATACCAAGGACTAAATACCATGGACCAAAAACTAAGTTTACCCACATGTACGCTATTTTTCGTGCATGAAAGTGCGTGCATACACATACACAACTTTTGATTGGCAATACCGCGTGTATACGTGACTTTGTTAAGAGCACCCTACGTATATCTCTTTTTCTTTCATTCTAGGAGCCTGAAATGTGATCTGTCATCTGAGTGAGTTGCCTTCAAGGAAAACCTATGTCATAGAGCCAAACCTATGTCATAATTCCAACAATCTCCCCCTTTGGACTCGATGGCAACTCCAAGTCACTCAAAGTCATTCTCCCCCTTTGTCATTAAGGGCAAAGGGTTATGCTCCCCCTAAGTACATGCTGAATTCTTTGCTTTGTTGTGTTGTCCATGCTCCCCCTGATTGTAGGCAACGTCTCCAAAACAATGTTCTACAAGGAAGAACATGACTCTATACATCAAGAATGACCTTCCTATCACCAAAGACTCATACATCCATCCATCTCCCAACCAAGTGGGGATACACCAAAAGTTTACACAAGAACATTACATCATTCATCCCAGGCATAGTGGGGAAAGCAAAGTAGGTCGTTACATGACCTTGATAATACAAGAAATACATGACATAGAGATGAAATATCTATAACAAGACTATGATAGTCATCAAAAACTATCATCAACAACATCTGTCAATTATCATTTAGACCAGCAACCATGTTCTCCATCTGCACCTGTTCCACCTGAAACCAAAAACAATTGTGAACTTGAACCAAGATCTTCTAAGATAATGCCAACAATGCATTATTAGAAGCATATATGCTCCCCCTAAACCTGTGCTAGATGGTCTCTGTCAGACCCATATCAGACTCTTTTCATCCTGATTCTAGCCCCACTGTTTTCTTCAAACCAATATATACGCGACTGTATCGATAGAAACCTGCGTATGTACGCGGATACTCTTCATGAAACTCACGTACAAACACTGTTCTCTAAAATAGATAATTTCAACAGCAAGATGATGCATCAACTACTCCCAGCTTCTGTCTGAGGTATTCAAATGTCTCCCTGGGTAGTGGTTTGGTGAGTATATCGAAAACTTGTTCCTTGGAGGGAACACACTCTAATTTGGCCTTTTGTTCAAGCACTTGTTCTCGGAGAAAATGATATTTGATAGGTATGTGCTTGGTCTTCGAATGCATGACTAGATTCTTTGAAATATTGATTGCACTTGTATTATCACAAAAAATGGAGATAGGTGGAGTACAAGTGATTTGAATGTCTTGTAATGTTTGCATCATCCAAAGGAGTTGTGTGCATCAATATGCAACAGTTACATATTCTGCTTCAGCTATAGATAATGCAATTGAACTTTGTTTCTTGTTGAACTGAGATACTAATCTAGGACCCATAAAGAATGCACCACCACTAGTGCTTTTTCTGTCATCCACGCTTCCTGCCCAATCTGCATCTGTATATGCATGAAGTGTGATATATGTACCTCTAGGATACCATAAGCCATAGCTTTGAGTTCCTTGAAGATACTTGAAAATTATCTTAACTGCTTGAAGATGAGTTTCCTTTGGATTTGTCTGAAAGCTTCCAACTATTCCTACTGCATGCATAATGTCTGGTCAGGTACCTGTTAGATAGAGCAGACTACCAACCATGGATCTATAGGTTGGTTGATGTACTACTGCTGATTCATCATTTGTGCTAAGGTTGCATCCTGTTACCATAGGGGTACATACTGGTTTTGAATCCTCTATCCCATATTTCTTTAAGATCTACTTGAGATACTTGGTTTGTGATAAAAAAAATATTGTCTTTGTTTTGTTGGACTTGTAAGCCAAGAAAATATGTGAGCTCACCAAACAGGGACATTTCAAATTCTTTTTGCATCACCAAGGCAAAGTTTTGACTCATGTCTTCTTCATTGCTACCAAAGATGATATCATCAACATATACAACAAGTATTAGCAACTTAATTGTCAATTTTTATATATAGATTGTTCTCTGTTGATCCTTTTGTAAAACCTTGTTGATGGAGGTACTTATCCAAATGATAATACCAAGCCCTTGGAGCCTGTTTAAGGCCATAGAGAGCCTTTTTGAGTTTTCATACAAGTTTTGGATCATTTGCAAGGATAAACCCATCTGGTTGCTCAATATACACTTCTTCATCCAAGTCTCCATTCAGAAAGGCAGATTTCACGTCCATTTGAAATACTTTGAACTTCTGAAAGCTATAAAGAGCAAGGAACATTCTTATGGCCTCAAGTCTAGCAGTTGGTGCAAAAGTTTCTTGCCTTCTTTTTGAGCATACCATTTACAGACATGTCTGGCCTTGTTTCTAATAACATCTCCATTTTTATTCAGCTTGTTTTTGAATATCCATTTTGTCCCTATGACATTCTTATCTTTTGGTCTAGGAACCAACTCCCAAGTATTATTCTTTTCAATCTACTCAAGTTCTTCATTCATGGCCTTGACCCAACATTCATCTTTCCATGCTTCTCTTACATTTTGTGGTTCAGTGGAGGAGAGCAGTGCTAGATAGCTTGAAGCTTCTGAAATAGTTCTTCTTGTTTGTACACCTGCCTCTTTCTGCCCCAAAATTTGAGTTTCTAGATGATTCTTCTGAACGTACCTGGATGGAGTCTTTTCTTCTACCCTATATGTTCTTCTGGTGCCTCATCGGTTTCTTCTTCATCATAAGTCTGATTTGATCTTGAAGGATAGTCCTCATCATCTTCGAAATCTTCATATTTTACCTGCCTAGGAATGTTTCCTTCTTCATCAACCACTACATCAATACTTTCAACAATTTTTCCAAGTATTTTATTGTAACACTTACATCCTTTGCTATGGGGAGAGTAACCAAGGAGAATGCCTTCATCTGCTCTAGGTTCAAACTTGCCAATGTTTTCATAAGTCCTTTTGATGTAACATTTGCTTCCAAAATTTTTGAAGGATTTTATCGTAGGAGTCTTACCGTACCAAAGTTCATGAGGAGTCTGAGTGTTGTTTACCCGGATGTTTGTCTTGTTGAGAATAGTAACGGCAGAAAATGTAGCTTCACCCCGAAAGGTTGCAAGAGTTCCAAACTCATCAAGCATAGCATGAGCCATTTTTTGAACCGTTCTGTTCATCCTTTCTACTACTCCATTTTGTTGAGGAGTCCTTGCCGTAGAGAATTCCCTTCTTATTCCATGTTCTTCACAAAATTCAAAGAATTCATCTGAGGTAATTTCCCCTCCTCGATCAGACTTGAGGCATTTGATTCTGTGATCTAATTCATTTTCAACCAAGGCTTTGAATGCTTTGAACATTTTGAAAGCTTCATCTTTATGCTTCAGAAGTCCTATCCAACACATCCTGGAAAAGTCGTCAATGAACAATATGAAGTATTCTTCTCCTCAAGGTGGCCTTTTCCGAGATGGACCACATACATCAATATGGACAAGTTCAAGTGGCTTTAGTTGATCCTTCATTTTCAGGGAAATTAGTTCTGGTTTGCTTGCCAAACTGACATGATTTGCATATTGTATTGTCTGGAATTCTGATGTCAGGGAGATCACGAACCGCCTGATATTTGCATGCTTTCCTTATCTAAGAGAAGCTTAGATGCCCCAATCTTCTGTGCCATAAGCTAGTGTTCATCATTCTTGCTTAGATAGCATTGTGTTCCTCCCTTGAGTATGTATAAATATTTGGAGTTCTTATGCCTTTGATACATTTTCTCTTGTATCAAGCTCACGAACAATACATCATTTGATCGAAAATATAAACCATTTCCTTGACACACATTTACTGACACTCAATAGATTATGCTTTAAGCCATCAACATACATAACATTTCTAGCTTTGACCTTTTCTTTCAAAAGAACAGAACCTTTACCTTTTATGAGTGCAGGGGTGTCATTTCCAAATCAGACCTTCCTTTCCTTTTCTAAGGCACTATATGACTGAATTTTTTCTTTATCACCTGTCATATATTTTGAGCATCCATTATTGATGTACCACTGATTTTGTTATCCTTCCGCATATAAGGCGATACCACAACTTTCTAGTTGCAGTTCTTTCTTTCTCCATGTTTTGGGACTCAATGAAGCTTTCTCCTTCTGAGTTGTTTGTCGAAACCTACTCCTGTAATCAGAATCTTCATGACTGAAGTTGTTACAAATAGAACATTCTATTTCATTTTCAAGAGTAGAAAATTTATTATAGGTCCTTTTCATGATCCCAGTGACACTCCTTTGATTTCGTGCTTCTCTAGTCTTGATGGTCTTGTAGGCAACACATTGAGCAACTTTGTGTCCAAAGTTATGACAAGAGAAACATTGGCCATTGAAGAAATTCCTACGGTTATCAAACCTATCGTCCAGGTGATTGTAGTTTCCATAGGCAAATTGAGAATGATTTACCTGCGGTTGGTTGTAACTTATGTTCGTCCTTGAAGTAGATTGCCCCTAATTTACTTGGTGATCTATGTTCATCCTTGAAGTAGATTGACCCTGATTTACCTAGTGATCTGCTTTATGCCTTTGTTGTCAATTGTCAACCTGTTCACTTCTCCTTGTTGCATCTAGATAACTTTTGGAGGTGGATGGCTTCTGTGCTTGAGATGCTTCTTCAAAATATCCAAGACCTATCTTGATTAGAGGAGAACACTGCACTTTGATAATCTCATCTAAAGTTTCAGATCCTTTAGCAAATCTAAGATTAAGAGCTTTTGTTTTCTCAATATCTTTTCTAAGTCCCACAATTTCACATTATAACTTTTCATTGTGTTTTTCCCTTTCAGCAAGTTGGAATGTCAGAGTATCTATGATCATACTATTTTCTTCTAAATAGATTTTAAGTTTATAAATTTCTTCATAGAGATCATTTTCATCTATAGCATCCAAGAAATCATCATCTTCAAAAGCCATCAAACGTCTATAATCATTATATTGTTCATCTTCATCACTAATTGAAAATCCATCACTGTCTTCATGTGTATAATAGCTCTTCTTACTTACATTTTGTTTTCTATTCCATTTAACTGGTTCCTTACCTTTGTCAAACTTATCTTTATGAGGACACTTGGCTGAATAATGACAGACTCTTCCATAGGCAAAGCATTTGAAAGCTAGCTTACCTCTGAATCTTCCAGAACCCCGTTGAAGTTTCTTGACAAAGTTTGATTCTTCCTCTTCTTCTGTCGTGACTCATTGTAATCTCCTTTTCCTGAAGCTTTGAATGCAACTTCTCTCCTGTCTGATGGTCACCCTTTTCTCATTCTGAAAGTAGTTAGGATTCCATTTAGCTGTGACATGGTAATGCTCTGTAAATTCTCCTTTTCATCTATGGCAGAAATTTTTGATTCAAACTTAGAAGACAAAGATCTTAGGCCCTTTTCAACCAAGGTAACTTGTTTTATTTATTCACCCAAGTTTTTCATATGATTAAAAATCTCATCTATACGTAAGAAAGAATTAGCCACACTTTCATCATTGTGCATTCTGAGTTTTTCATATTGAATTTTGAGAGATTATAGTTTTGCACGTTTTACCTGATCGTTTCCTTCATAACTCAGAACTATCTTGTCCCATATTTCTTTTGCGGTTTTGAGCTGCATAACCTTAACGAATTCTGATTAAGATAAAATCGCTAATATAGTATTGACAGCCTTTTCATTTGTTTCATACTGCTTCTTACCAGTCGTATCTGTAGGAGTTGCTGATGGAAATGTGTATCTTGCTTCCAAAATATCCCAAACTTCTATACCAAGAGATTGAATATAGGTTGTGATTCTTACCTTCCAATAGATGAAGTTGCTCCCATCAAAGATTGGTGGCCTGATAGATGCCTCTTTTTCATAGTTACTCATGATGATAGATCTTCCTCCAAGCGATCAAGCTTCTTTTGAAGGACCTCCTCTGATACCAATTGTTGGAAATAATACTGAGAGGGGGGGTGAATCAGTATTATCAAATCAATTATTTTTCATTTCACAATTATATTTGTATATGCTACCTCAGTTATGGGAAACTGCGTATATACGCTACTGCATCTAAAGCAACCAGCGTATATCAGAAAACTTAAGATTCATTAAATTTTGATCTTTAATCAGTGCATCATAACTTCATTAATCATAAGAACAGTAAACAAGAGCAGTAAAACAGAACAGATCATCAAACACATGGACACAAGATATAAGGTGGAAACCCAATGTGGGTGAAAACCACCTGTTGCAATTTGTCTCTATCTTCTTTTAATAATAAACTTATTTTTACAATATTTTTGTACTGGTTCAGTCTTATACTAGTACGCAGGCTTCTACCTGCAAAAGGCTACAACCTTCTCTCGTTCTCCAGCTTCTCTTGGAAGGGAGCTACAACCCCCTTAGCTCTTGTACTAGCTGATGTACTAGTACATAGGTGCTAACCTACAAAAGGCTACAACCTTCTCTTTCTTCCAGGGACCACATTTCATAAATTTTCAGACTGGATCCATCAATAAAATTAATCAAACATCAAATATATCTCCATCAACCAATCTCCTTTTCTTCAATAAAAACTGAATCAAACAATTACTTCTCTGAATGTTGTAACTAGAACACATTAAAAGTAGCCAGAAACCAATCCTGAACCCAAAACACTGTAGCAATAAACGGAATTAGCTAAAGCATATTTCATGAGATGTGCACTACTGCAATATATAGAAACATGCGTGCATACACTGCTGTATTAAGGCCAACCAGCGTATACGCTATTTTGACTTACTGAACCAACATGTATAAGTGCCTCTGATGTGCCAAACCTTCGTACAGATCTATAAAAGATAATTTACCCTTTTCACTTATTAAGATATCAGTTATACACAGATTATTAGATTTATAGATTAAATCATGCGCCAAATATAACAGATCAAAATCACACAAAGATACTACTATTCAAGCTTTAAGATCTTGATCCATCAATAGAACTTATCCATCTTTTAGCGCTCAGGTTTCTCCTTGGTTCAAATGCAGCTATGCACTATAACTCAATTCTAGATCTTACTCTTCATAAGATATTCAATCCTTGAGTGAATCAATTTTCCTAATGATCTCCTTCCCCTTTTATAGTCTTAGGCCTTATTCAATACCATGGTCCAAAACCATAGAGAATCAATACCATGGACCCAATACTTGGGTTCAACACTTCGGATGAGATACCATGGTCCAAAACCATACGTACAAATACCAAGGACTATGGACCAAAATAAGTTTTGGAATATGTACGTGCTTTTCCTTGCATGAAAGTGCATGCATACGTATACATGCCTTTTGATCATAGAAACCGCGTGTATACACGACTTGGTTAAGAGGAACCTTTGTATATCACTTTTTCTTTCATTCTGAGAGTCTAAACTGAGAGCTTCCATCTGAGTGAGTTGCCATCAAGGATAACACCTGTGCCATAGTGCCAAACTTATGTCATAATACCAACAAAGGAACCCCTTGGAGTCTTCTTTTCCAAGTATTTCAAACTCTCTAAAATTGAAATCTGGTGAGCATGGATTACCCTAGGCTCGTTAAAATTATAGGTCAGTAGGTTCTCTCAATAAAATTTTGTTTTCAGTTAAATCTGGATTGCTCGTGTTGGACTGATGTGGGATTTCTTAATGCCCTCCTTCCAACAATCTTAGCCCATCGACATCAGCAAGTTATCTAGGTGCAAGATCAGAGCCTTATGATGCCTTGAAGCTTGTATGCCCTAATGATAGGCTATCTCACCAGTAGAAATGTTGAATCACTATGGCTCCTTGACTGCTGGATCCGACAGGGGGGTTCTATTATCACTCAGAATTTTCTATAAAAGTTATTAGAAGAAAGAAAATGACCGAGGTAACCACAAACCAAATTTTGGGCATAGGCTCTAGCCAACCTAGGCTTACAGAGGGCTCTCTCTATGTGATTTAGCTTTGTTTGCTGGGATTTCAGGCTAGTTATGAATGTTCAAGGGGGGTTTTGATTTGTATTGAAGATTGGATGGTGGGATCCTTAAAACATATGGATAGAATGATGTCTTTAGACCATTGGGCTATGGAGTCAACAAGAGGCCAACTGGATTGGATCAACTCACTAAAGGGAATGTTTAGAGGGCAAGCTAGCAGAGTAAAGTTCAGGTCTTTGGAACAAGAGGGTGAAATGGTTTTAATCGTGGCAATAGATCAATTAAGAATTCTAAGGCCGAGATATAAAGTAGGAATAGATGGTAATCAAAGAAAAGGGCAATTAAGAATCCTTTGATATGGATTAGGAAGAAACAACCTAACTAAGGAGCAATTAAGAATTCCTTAACTTAGATATCAGATGAAAACATTTAAATGCCTAACTATTAAAACATAGTGTAATCAAACAAATTTTGAGATATTGTTCGAGTTATAGCATTCATATTCATAAATACATTAAAGATTGTGGAAAAACTTTAAGAAAGATAACAACAACGTGAGAAAATATTTGTATGCACTTCACTTCACACATGAATCCTGTGAAATATCTTGTCTTTATTCATCAATCCAACTTGTTGGCCCAGTCAATGATACAATAACTTTATAGTCTTTTGATCAAGGAGTCTATAGAAATGTCTAATAATCCACCCTACATACTTCGAATTGTGAAGTATTTATACAAAATTTTATTACAAAATATCCCAAACTAACTTGAGATTTAATCTAGGAAATAAAAATATCTTCTTGCTAGAAGGTAGGGAAAGCTATTGAACTACTTCATGTTGTCCCTAGTATTTTGGTGTTGCTAGCTTTTATAGTTGGGTTTCTAGCCTTTTATGTTGCCTTGTTGTTTGGTTTTTTACACTGGAAGTTGCATTCACTTTTGGCTTTCATCTGATACACTTTGACACTGATACTCTTTAATCATGCTGACTTGCCTTTACCCTTTACCCTGTTGGTTGTACATTAACCTTTTTACTACATTTTACTATAGTAAATCAGTCAATTTTTCCCATAATTCAACATCAGGTAATTTGATTTCAAACATCCTCCTATATATCTCATCTGCCTTGGTGTACTTAGGAAAAGTAGGCCTAGTGATGAATAGGTGTTTCACCTCATGCTGGAGGAAAAATAGGCTTTCAAATGTCTGGTAAAGAACTTTACCTATTGGCAATGCCTTTATCGATGATGTGTTGTCTTATTCTTTAGCTAGCTCTCTAATTTTGTTGTCATAATCCTACTGTGTCATGAGCTTTTCATTTATGACCAAGGGACTGGGTAACCCTTTCTCTCTCAGAATTTGAAACTTGGCCATAAATCTATCAATTTATACCTGCATATTTTGACACTTGTCCTCCAAGTTTAACATTAATTTTCTCTTGGAAAGGACCTTTCTTACCTCCAAAATTATTTTTGTCCTATCCTCTATATCCAATTCTTGAAGTTCATACTTGTTTTTACTATTGAGGAAGTGGATAAGTCTGGTAGCATCTTCAGGCATGTCTCCTAGTTCTTCATTGATTTTTTGGATAACTTTTGTATCTATCTTTATCAGATCTATTTGTTCAAAAATCACTTGAA
The DNA here is from genome assembly GCA_000404065.3 of Pinus taeda. NCBI lineage: Eukaryota > Viridiplantae > Streptophyta > Pinopsida > Pinales > Pinaceae > Pinus > Pinus taeda. The sequence continues at coordinate 183,720 of APFE030461668.1, read as the reverse complement.
TGGATGGCCAAATATCATTGACAGAGTCAATGATATTGGCCCATAATAGTTCCTTGGCTTGCCCAAGGGGTTCCTTTAGTGTTAGATCTTTCTCCATGGCCTTTAATCTTTCATTCATTCTGACAGATTTCTGCACTTCTTCCTTGTGCATGATCTTGCCAAGCTTGCAAGTTGTTTCCAAGCTTGTCATTTTTTCCTTCAGCTTATTCATCTCTATAGCTTGTATGAACATTTCCTCCATGGCTTTGACCAACTTTCTTTCTTCTTCACTTGATGCACCTGCTGCTAATGTAGACTCTATTGAAACTGGTTGTGTTGTAGGCATATGGGCTATGGGAGCCAATGAGACTGCCAATGTGGAAGGGACTGGTTTTGAGACTGTTGGGATGACATTTGCAGACGTAGTGGCAATATCACTTTGCTTCAATTGAATTAAAGTTTCTAATTCCTTCTCTGTCTCCCTTAATTGATCATTCAATTTTAGGACTAGGTCTATTAATTCTTCATGTCTAGTCTGGTTATCCAAAACTTCCAGTGTTTGAGGTATCTTCAATTGTTTTTTCAGTTTTGCAATGTCATCATTCTTTTTCTTAATCAACTGCTCAGTGGTTCTAATGTCTTTGGGATCATTTCCAAATTCAATCACTAAGTCTTCCAAAGACTCGATTCTAGTATCCTTGGACTGTGAGGAGGCCTTCTCTAACTGATATTGAGCTGAGATGTTGGCCAATGAATTATGTAGTTGATGGGCAGCTATGGCTTTACTTGTAAGGGTGGAGTAAATCAATTCTCCAGCCTATTTATGAAACTAAATTTTTTCTATGGGATGAATATCCCTTGCCATCACTTCAAAATCAATTCTCTTGTAATCTGATGATGTCCTTGGCTGTTGTGTAGTTTGTTTTATGAAGGAAATTTGTATTTTTCCTTCTTTGATGTTGAAAGCAGACATCAACCTGGTTTGATTAGTAGGTGTGAGTTTGAGATACTGAGCATAATTTTGGGCCTTTAGTTTCTCATTTCTCACCTTGATCTCTTTATATATATCTTTTATATCCTTATCCTTATTAGCAGGCCTATTGAATGAGCATACTTCTACACTGAGTTGCCTTTCCAAAATCTGGGTTTGCAATGTGGATGGGCCCTGTGTTTCCTCAAATGGAGTTGTGCCTTTACTTTTGTCCATCTTAGTATCAGTTATTTCTACTAAGCCTTTTGTGTCTTCCTACTCTGAAATAGGATTTAGCCTAGGTCTTTTGCTCTAACTGGTCTCATATTGTATATTTGATGTGCCCATTTCTGAACTTGAGGGTTCCTCCCTGGTCCTTTTGGGGTTCTTTTCCTCATTCTGAGGATTCTACATGATAAGAGGGGTGCTCATGGCTGCTTCTTGTTGTTTAGGTACCTGGAGAAACGTGCTCTTATTAAGTTGTCTTTCTAAGTCACATAAGGTATTCTCTACATCTACCTTTGTATTGTCTATGTCTACAAGAGTATTTTCCACCCACTCAGATTGATTGGCATATCTTTCTATCTCTGGTATGGAGTGGTGAATAAAATTTCCCAGCTTGACCTTCACTCTCAATCTGGTCATAAATTCTCAAGGGTCATACCTCCAGATGAAACTCTTTTGGAACTTCATCTGCTACAAAATTTGGTCTGCCTCCTCTCCTGCCTCTCTAGAATTGCAGATGAAGGGGACCAGCTGGTTTTTTACTTTGAATTGTGATCTTTTCTTGGCATAGACAAAAGTTATCTCATCAGAGTTCATTACTTTTCTATAGTACTTTAGAGAAAATAACCTCGTGGGGAGGTATTTGAGTAGTTTATATGGTGCAAGCTGACAACCATAAATTCTTATCTCTATGTGGTTTTGGTAAAGGTACCAATTTCCCACTTTGCTTCGTTTAGACAACTGAAGGACCCTTTTGATCTCTAGACTTATCCTGGGTGGAGGGTTTCCTGTGGGCATAGTCATGACTAGATGAACAAAAGAATCTATGAAATCTAAATAGGTATATGGTGACTGAAACTTATGTAACAGTGGTGCCCAAAAAATGATAGACCTGGGCTGGCCTTTGGTATCCAGCTTCTGAAGGGAAAAAGGAAATATGTCTGGTTGATAGTATAGGATCATATGGTAGAGGACAGATGAGTATTTAAACACTCTCTCATTGTGCATCCTAGTGAACTGTTCATGCATTCTCTCAACTATGAACTCAACATAATTGTACAAAACAACTGGAGGTTGTCCTGGGGTATAAATTGACATGAAGACTAGGACAAGTTCATCAACAAATTCATCAGTGGTACAACTAAGAACACATGATATCATGGTGATGATTTGTTTGCCCCTTTCGGAAAACATGGCAAAACATATGGAGGGGGATCTTTTGGAATATACAGCTCTTCTACAATAAATGTCTGGAATATTTGGCTAACCTGGACAGACTCAACTTGGAGTACTAATCTAGAAAATCCCCAACGGAGAGTGGGGTTAGGTTTTGACCTCGTTGGATTTGCAATATTTCATTAATGGAATCAGCTGTAATGATGAACAAAATCTTTTTGTTAGGGGACATAATATCTCTCAGGCTGGGAATGTAACAACAATGGCACTAGTGGACAATTTTAGGGAAAACATGTACCTGTGGGAACTGGTATTTCGGCAAATTTGACTCCAAAAGGCCAATATCATTAGCATGGCTGAGGTATCTATCCCTACTTGAACAATGGATTGTAAGCAAGAGGGTCTGGGTAGATGTATCCTTAATTTGGAAATCCCTGTCAGGCAAGGGAAGATGGTCGAGGTCCAAATGGGGAGTTGTGGCAGGTCTAATGTCCAATGCAACAGGGGCAGCCATTTACTTCTTGTGGATTTAAATTTGGCTTTAAAGGTTTAGTTCAGAGGTTTTTCACAACAACTGGGATTCCCCAATTTGACGAAAAAATGGTTTTTACTGTGGTTTCTCCGATTTCTATGTTACAAAACAATTGAGATTTTTCAGAGGGTTTGGCCGTGGGTTTTCAAATTTAAAGTATTTTTCAATTAATTTTACATAATTAAAATACTTCACAGGCTAAATGTTTTCCAAATTTGAAAGGGTGAGTGGTAATTCATGGTGAAATACCTGGAATTGGGTGAATTATTTGTAAATTTGGAGTTCACGATAGCTACAGAGGATCGAATACATCTGATGCGGATTGAGAGATCGACAGTGGTCTCTGCAACTTTCTTTAGGAGTGAATTCAGAGTTCAAATGATGAATTTGGCGTTTGCAGGAATCACACTAGTTCATAGAGGTTCACAAAGAAAATGAGCGAAAAAAGGTGAAAAAGGGATTCTCGGCCTTTTTGTGGAGCAATGGTTATTTTTTGGCGGGTGATTTCAAATGAACAGTAGGTGTTTTGGCAGGTTGAGTGGGGAGGCAGTTTCCCAAGTCATCACACTGCTTATGGAGGTTGGGCGGTATTTCGGAGGGGACACCCAATCTACTCTAGAGTGTGACACGTAGTAGTTAGGGGGCCGGAGAAAACCGCTTTATCAGGCGAGTAACGGTTGGCAATCGGGCGTGACCGATATCGTTGTGGACCATTGGACGAAGAGGAAGATGATCGGATGATAGTCGAGCGAGGGAGGTGTGCAGGTGATAAGAGCATGTATTTTAGGGGGCCCAAGGCTTTAATCCCCAATAGCTTGTGATTAATTTGAGACTTAATCACAGGCTTAGTTGATCAGGCGGGGTTTAATGACAGGTTTTATTTATTTTGTTAGGATAAGGGGTAAATTGTATAGTTTTTATCAAAACTAAGGGTTGGGATATTTATTTAAGGGATTTATTGAATATACGAGGATAGGTATATCAGTAATTTATATAATTAAATTAAAAATTAATATGAAATGTGATGATCTGAGTGGGTATATATTTAAGTATAAATTTAAATGTAATATTTGTGCACTTTGTTTACATATACTTAATACTTAGGATAAGATGTTTTGTGGGTTTTTTGAATGAAAATGGATTTAACATGGAGTTGCTTTTACTTTTCCTAGGCAAAAGAGTATTAACCTTAGGAAAATGGGTTTTATTTAGGGTAATGAGGGGGAGATGAATTTCATGAAGGGGATTCTATTACTTGATGTCCTTAAGTCATTAATCTGAGGGTCCGCTCCCACCAAAAGTTAGAGAAATGCTCTGAGCCTCTTTGACTTGAAGGATTTAAAGTGTTAGAGCATACTTGTGGATAGGAAATTAGTAAGGGGAAAAATGAATGACGGGGAGTTAATCACATTAACTTGCAAACCTTTGTTTTTTCTTTCACAGTTGATCATACATATTGAAATATGTGTCTAAGCCTGAAGCATGTGTTTTGATCCAATCAACTTTGTAGTTCAGCAACCTTTCTTCTACTTACCCATTTCTTACCCTAACATGTTTTCTTCATTTCTTTGGGTGCATTTAGGCTAGCAAACCCTTATTATATCTTTTATTTAATAAAACAAAATATATATTTCTAACCTTATATCATCCAAGGGCTCAGATTAAACTGATGAGCTCCTTTTATTCTCTCTACCTATCTAATGATCTGCCAAGATTAAACTATTTGGTCAGATTTTATTCTCTAACTATAAACATAAAATTCAAAGCATGATATAATCAAGATTAAATAGCTTGATTACCATGGATTGTGGCATGAATAACAAGCTGCACAAAATCATTATTATGCATAAAAGTAAACGGTAGTGGCATTTAGCCTTGCTCACTTTCATGGTCTCTTTTTGTTTTTTGGGGTTCATATATTTTCAATTTTTTTTACCTTCTCTTTTTCTTTTTGTCGGTTGATATTTCTTTTAGGACATACCCTCTTTACATTTTCTAATTTTTTAATATGGAAAACATTTGCAGAAAGCAAAGGTATGTACAATATTACAAGGCTTAGCCTTAGTCATGCAAAATTATGACTCCTATTGGTATAGGAACCTAACAGGTTCGACATCGGCGCATTAATTCACACCCAATAGGATGCATTAGGGTACCTTGGTCCTTGCTCTCGTTAAAGGTGATGGACCTCACATTGGTTAACAGCTGACCTCAATGATTGGTAATCCAATGAGCTCATTGCACATTCGACATCAACACCTTTTATTCATGTGTAGTGAACTGTACACAAGCGAGGGAGAAGTGTTAGTTGGTGGTTCGATTTCCTGCAGAAGCTCCGCAAGTCATGGTCCAATTTCTTGCAGAATATCCACAAGACATGGTCCAAATTCCTGAAGAAGTTTTGAAAGCCACGGTTTGATTTTCTTGAAGATTCAGCAATGTGGTTCCATTTCCTGCAGCGACCCCCTGGTTCTATGAAAAACAAAAACAAAAAGCATAAACAAAGCATTAATTTAAAATTATTTAAAAGTACTGATAGATTTTTAAATACTAGTCGAGGTCATGAATTGTGAAATAATATATCTTATTTAATTATTAGGTGGGTTATCATCTCACGGACATAAACGCATCATCCAAAGTACTAGACCGTTGGAAGGTATAAAGGTAAAATACAGTCGACAATGAGACATTGAGGTAAAGGGTAATTCATGCTTTTATTTTTAATTATTTGTATGATTTTTTGGCTATGGTCACCCTTGCAGAAAAACGGAGCCGTAATCCGGTATATTATGACTCCATCTCCTCACCTAATTGCCATGATTCTGACATGACCATTATGCATACTCCCCATATCCTCCTGCAGGTCAAATCATGATGACAATCATGATCACAACACGTCTCTTGAAAATCTCGTGCTTTGTGATCACTTTCTATAATAAGCTCTCCCTTGTCGCGTGAGTCTCTTACAAAGCTTAAGCTAATATTTCCAAAGAAGTGCATACACCCTGTCTTCCAGTCTTTCACCATGTCGAAACTACATGCCCCTGTCTACTTTGAGCCACAAGGTCCTAAGTTTCTGGAGGCCAACCCTCATAGCAAGGCGAGATTGGAAAGAGAAGGCTGGCTACAATTTTTCCAGCAACCACAACTCAAAATATTTCTCCTTGAACCTAAACAATGAGAAGGCTTAAGTTGGGGCTGTTCAATTTAGGTTGACTGGGGGTTTGGTAGCGCGATCCTATGGGATTTCACAGTTGGGAGAACGTTGGTTCAAGAACCAACATTTCAACAAGAGTTTATGTTCACCCTTCCTCCGTAGAGAGCATTCAAACCTCAACTGCACAAAGGGAATCTCGCAAGAGTTTTTGAAGAGAAAGTACTGGAACTAGTTGTTTTTCCTACAAAAATACATCATGTGTGAAGGTCGCTTCGGGGTTGCATTCCTATTTCATATTCAACTACTCTCCTATTTCCATGACAAGCCATTAAATTTACCCTATTACTTGAGGATGTCATTGATGAAGATGTCAACGGCTGCCATGGAAAGGGTGGTCAATTTAGAGGAAAACCTCTACCACCACGGGCTGGTGAAAATGATCTTGGTGGAAATTTTGAAAGATAAAAAGTGGACATGGGAGGAGTTCTTAGCCAAAAATTATTTTGCAGAGAATGAGGATTCTGATTCCTCAAATTCTATGGAGGAATATCTAGAAGATAAACTAAGGAAAAAGCTGTGGAGACGTGGGATACAAATAAAATGGAAAGGAGAGGAGAAAAACTCTGACCCTTCAGAATCTACAACAGAAAAGCGAGTAGAAAAAGCTAAGAAAAAATCACAGACTCAAAAGCCACTCGTAAATAAGGAAAAGAGGGATGACCTCGACTCTTCGAAGCCCACTGAGAAGAAACCAAAAGAAGAAGAAGAAGCCTCAGACCCTCAGGCTATAGACGAAGGAAGCAGAAAAAGATGAGGAGGTGGTGGTGACATGGGAGATTGTGGGCCAAAAGCCCAAGTTGAAGAATGGTACTTCCACCTCGGAAAAAAGATTTACCAGAAGCCATGCTATTCAACTGGTAATAAAATATATTGCAGATGCAGAAGTATTGCCTAAGACACCAGATAAGAAGAAGGAGAAACACCACGGCGCACCCAAAGGTAAAGAGAAGATTGAGTCAGCTGAGTTTATTAGTGAGGAAGCAATGTCCTTTCAGGACTCCCTACTGCATGGAAGTGGGAATAACACAGAAGATGAACAGCAAGCAGAGGAGGACCTTGAGTCCCCTCAATCTCTCTAAGTACATCAGGGAGGGGAGGTAACCCCTCAAAAGAGACGATCTCTATAGGAATTGGAACAAATCATCACCAAGCTCACCACTTCAGAGAGAGCTTTGAGAAAGGAAAACAAGGCCCTGAAGGAGAGCAACCTACGTATCCAAAAGGACCATGAAGAGTGGGTCCATAAAACGTCCCGAATTATGAAAAATATGTAGGCTAAGTTCGACCATATGAAAAAGAAGAATGAATTGTACAAGGGTCAAATTCCTATAGAATCTAGCAGTAACCACTTGAACCAGTTGGCGGAGGTAGCAGATTAGTTGGTTGCAGTAGATACAACTCAAGATAAGGAATGATTTCCTTTCTCTTTTTGGGCAGAAGCAAAAAATTTTCTTGCATAAGGGGCATGCAAGGACTTAGGTGTGGGGGAGATGTTGGGGCTTGGTTTTGCCCAATTTTGACACATTTTTCTATACTTTCCCTCTCCCATTTTGACTTTCTTTAACCCCTACTATGCATATCTCGCTTATAATACTTATTCTGTAGGATGAAGGTATGCAAATTAATCCTAAAAGGCAGTCTTTGACCTTAATTTTGAGTATTCCCTACCTAGTTGTTTGTTATTTTACTACCATGCCAACTAATCTCAAGTTCCTGTGCAGATTTGCTTTGATTAGGAAACAGGTCCATAATTCCTTCGGACAGTTGTGCAATCTTATTTCCTACAAAAAAAACTTTGGATTTCCTGCAGTCATGGATTTCCTATAACTGCATGGATTTCTTGTAGCAACATCAGCAATTAGCCATGTTTCATGAATATCTAAGTCCAATGGGAACATGGGTTTTGCGGGGAATATATCACGTATGGTTTCTATCCTATTTGCCTTCTCAAATCTTCCAACAACACCACCCAAATTTAGAAGTCTTCTCTCGTTGGCGATTTGGAGGAACAACTATAACCATGTAACGGATTTCATCTAATCCATGCTTTCAGTCATGGATTAGACCCAGTATGGCTAAAAATGATATATTGTAACAGATCTATTAGCCAATGGCTTAGATTAGTAGTCTCCTTTATTTTGAGCCATATATGGGTTTTGTAAATGTATAAATTATGTCCTAGTTTCGATGATAGGGGTTGTTAGAGTGTTGGGTTGGTTTCAGCACTGACTGTGTATCAGTTTGTACTCGAATGCGTTTTCATATTAATATAAAGATATATGTTCTATCCATGGCACTGAGCAAGCTCTCCTAATTCGAAGGGGTTGTAATTAAGGCTAATTCGAAGGGGTTGTAATTAAGGGAGGGCCCCCTTTGCTCACAACTCCCATAGTTTAGTCTTCATGTATTTTATTTCTATTATGTAGCAATAATTCATTTTTACAACTAACATACACTTTCGAATATATATCAGAAGCACTGGATTGATTGAATTAATTTCTTGTTCATGTGTGGAATTCAGTTAATGAATATTTGATTTCTCATGTTGATTGAATTTCTGAATTTGTTGTAAGTTGATTTCTATATCTTTTCCTAATCATCATCAGCAATTTTAAGAGTTGTAGAGGGAAGTTTAACCCACTCTATAGCCTTTGTTGCTAAGTGATTGATGCAAGAAATAGTCATTGGTTTTGTATGATTGGTTAGTTAGATTAATCAACACTTACAGTATTAAGCCTGCATATACTTTTCATGCATCTCACAAGATTACCTGCCCGAGTTGATGATTTATGTTTAATCAAATTATAATGCTATAATTTGACTCAACATGGACAAAAATGGGGAACCAAGAGTCTTACAGGGAAAGAATAAGCCACATCAGTTAGGATGGTGACAACTATGCAGGTGAAGCAAAGTCGTAGAAAAGGGTGTGTGTCATTTGCAGTACACACTTCTAGTGAGAAAGGTAAAGAAGTTGAGGATGTAAACGTTTTGAGTAGGTACCCGGTTCTACAATAGTGTCAATATGTATTTCTTGAGGAGATTTCAGAGTTTCCACCTCACAAGGAAGTAGAATTTTCTATTGAGTTAGTGCTAGGGGAAACTCCAACATCAAAAGAACCTTATAGGATGAGAACCCATGATTTGGTAGAGTTGAAGTTGCAGTTAAAGGAAATGTTGGACAAGGGATACATTAGGCTAGGTCTATCACCTTGGGGCGCATGGTATTTTTTGTGAAGAAAAAGGATGACACTCCCAGATTATGCATTGACTACAAGCAGTTGAAAAAAGTGACCATCAAGAACAAGTATCCATTGCTGAGGATTGATCACTTGTTCAATCAGTTGAAATGATCAACAGTGCTCTCAAAGATCAACTTGAGATGAGGATACCACCAGGTAAGCATCAAAGACGACAACTTTCTGTACTAGGTATGGGCATTATGAGTTTTTTTAGTTCTATTTGGTTTGACTAGTTCTCCATGTTCATTTACGTGCATGATGAATATTTTGTTGTGTCTATATTTGGATAAGTTTGTTATTGTGTTCATTAAGGACATATTGGTATATTCTAAAAATGAGGAAGAGCATGCTGAGAATTTAGTACCAGTGTTAAGTTTGTTGAGAGAGCATTAGTTGTATGCTAAGCTCAACAAGTGAAGTTTCTTTCAGACTGAGGTACATTACTTGGGGCATGTTGTTTCCAAGGAGGGCATAGCAATGGATCCAGAAAAGATAAGGACCATCATGGAGTGGGTAGCTCCCAGGAATATGGATGAGGTGAGATCTTTCATGGGATTGGAAGGTTATTATAGGAGGTTCATGAGGAACTTCCCTTAAAGTTCCAAGGGTGCCACACCACTTTCCCTTGAAGCATCTAGAAATTATGAGGGGAGAAACTACGTGTGACAATGGAGACCAATATCCTCTCCTATTTCACCCTCTATAGTGAGACTAATGAAACTGAGTATCAAAGAATATGCATTGATGCACACCACCCCAAAAATTCTCATGAGTGATCCAATCCAAGGCCCGCCCCCACAACATCGTGATCTTCAAGTCAAAGGTATCCCAACACCTTCTAGTATATGTCATGATGGGAGTTCTAGTAGATGAAATCAAGGATGTTGTCCCACCCTTCCCATGAAGTTCCATCTATTTTTACAACCCCATCACCCATGTGTGAGTTGTTAGGCCAAGCAACTAACTTGCTCTTACAACCACTAACGTGTCATTAATTCACAACAAAATTTTAAATTGAACTTTAATTTTTTTTAGATAAAAGTATGCAATTCAAAATGAACCAGAGGTTTTTGGCTCATCACATGCAAGTGCATATGGGTAGTCTCGTACCATACTCAATAATCATCAATAATATTTTCTCATAATATTGGTCACCGATATAATTTTGTACATTAAATCATCATTATGACATAATCATAAACATCTTTGTAATAGTGAGAAAGAACTAATGTAAATAAACAACATAATAAACCTATCACATGATTAGACATAGTCCTAAAACACACCCGTCACAACTACTATCATCATAACTTCAAACTCAAAATCAATATTATCACATCCATTAATAGTAAGAGTCAAATACATGGATCCTCAACATGATGTCCTCAAAGAATAATGTATGAACCTTAATTTTATATCAAGGATAATGTCATATTAGGGTCAGTGAACCAAAGTGCGCACTACGTACAAACCCTCTTAAAAATAGGCATCGTCTCGAAGTCCTCATAACAAGAAAGGAAAAGGGTTATGTGTCTCGTCAACATCCTCCAAGGTGGCTGATATGGGACTATAAATTTTCCATTGGACATTAACTTGGTCCATAAATAATCATCTAAGATGCAGAGTTCGTTGGTTAAGTATGAAAACATTATGAAAGGAAAAAATCAAAAGATTTTCCTAAAGTTAACTTAAAAAATCAACCCTCAGAGGTGCTCCAAATATGTTTATTCATGACCATGCATTTTTTTCTTCAATAGTCACAAGGGTCGTTAGAAGCCTAGTTAGCGCCTCAAGATGCAAACCTATTTGAAAAAAAACTCAACCTATTGACATGATGGGTTGACCATTTGAGGCTTGAGCCCTAAAAATCCTTAATGGCAGGAGTATGGTAGCTCTTATCTCATTTATGATGCAAACAACCTCATTGATGAGCTAAAGGAGGGAAAGAGTGTCCAAAATTTATATAAATGCAAGTGTATGGAGTGCCAAAAACAAGAAGAAGTTGTACATTTTTAGCCTACAAAAATTTCTCCAAAGAAATCAAGCATACCAAGGCTAGGATAATTCCATCATTTGAGAGATTTTTCTTTGCTTCTTTGAGAGAGCAAGAGATTGAGAAGGGGAAATCCTTTTGGAGATCTATTGAGCATCATTTCTCAATCAAATATCTTCAAGTTTCTTTGATATTCATTTGTAACTCTTCCACTACCATCAATAAATAAAGAGGGTCATTTTCCTACTCCTTTGTTGACTTTTTTTGCTTCACAAGATTGTTTCATGTTGTTTTAGTTTAGTTTTGTTAATGCATTGCTTCCAGTTAATTCAATGCTTGGTTAGTCCATGCTTAATCACTAACACCACTCATTGTTTGTATATTTCCTTGTAGGAAGCAAACAACTACAAGGCAAGTGGATTTGGTACTCATATGCTACCAAACACACCATACAAGCATCAACATAACTCTTTTGTTAATATTGTGCTTCTTTAAGCCTCCCCTTAATGATGGTTTGTTCTTCCATATCTTATACTACTTCTACTCATATTAATACTCAGTCCTGTAGTCGATCCCAACTAAAAGGTGTTCTAAAAGGCTTCCCATACAAGAAATCAAATGGTTCTACCTTGATGGAACTCTAATAATTTTTATTGTAAACAAATTCTGCTAGTGGTAAAAATTCCTCTCATCATTTTTTTTGGTCCATCACATACATTTGTAGCATGTCCTCAAGTATTGGATTAGTCCTCTCTATTTGACCATATGTGGAAGGGTGATAAGTAGTCTTCAAATTCGGATGGGTTCACAAGGCTTCTTGGAAACCGTTCCAAAAATTTCTTGTAAATACTACTCCCCTGTCTGATATGATCTTCATTTGCACTCCATGTAATCTCACAATATCATTAACAAAAACTGACTATCTTAGGTGCCTTATATGTAGTAATAACTGGTATAAAATGGGTGTTGTTAGTTAGCATGTCTACCACTACAAATATGGAATCATGTCATCTTATGGGAACTGGTATATCCATGATGAAATCCATTGAAATAACTTCCCATTTAGACTCTAGTATCTCATGGAGTTGTAATTTATGTGCTCATCTTTCACTCGATGTCACCCTAAATATATTGCTGCAAAATTACAATGTCATTCCTCATACCCTTCATAAAAAGGAGTAGTCTCAAGTATATATTACTCTTCTTGACACCAAATTGTGCCATCTATTCTTCTTTATGCGCTTCACTCAATATTAGTTAACATATATATTCATTTGAGAGCACATATAATCTCCCATGGAATCATAGTAGGCAATCACTGTTTAAGCATACCCCTCATATTTTAAATTCATCATTTCATCTTCCTTAAGCCCCAGCTAACCTCTCTCTCAAATTAGTCTTTAAGGAAATCACCAAAATTATTTGAGGCCTCCGAAATGAAAGTGTCAGCCACCTTATTTGATGTCCCCTTTATCTAAGTAATAGCAACGTCATAATCACTTCTTAATTTTAACGACCTTGATTGTCTATCATTGAGATTACCTTGTGTGAAAATGTTGCAAACCATTGTGGTCAATTCTCCACTCAAACTTTTCTTCCTAGCAAATAATTCCCCCAAATACACAAAGTGTGCACTATTGAGGCGATCTCATGATCATGAATTGTGTATTTCTCCTCATGTGATAAAATTTTCCTCAATTAATATGAAATCATCCTTCCATTTTGCATATAAACACACATTATACCTCCCTTTAATGCATTAGTACACATCAAAAAGTCTTGTTCCACTTTGGAAATCTTCAGGATTGGTGTGACTGTCATCAACTTTTTCAATTTCTTGAATGCATCTCCACACCTTTCCAGCTGTATAAGCTTCTTTTTATTTTTTTTTATTATTAAATTATGGAGTTCACAATCTTGGAACACCACTCGACAAACTTATGGTAGTAAACAATTGGACCCATAAAACTATATAGCTCATGTACATTGGTTTTCGTTAGCCAATCCATAATTGCCTCAATCTTTGTTGGAGTCCAAAGAAATCCTGATGGGGATAAGCCAGGTTTCCACAGCTTCCCATAACCTAGGATGCTCCAACACAAAAACCCATAGCTACTTTAAACCAATTCTGGAAACTCAGACATCAATTCAAAATATGAAGTCCAATAAAAATGTAAACTTTTTTCGATAAGCTCCATGAGAGATTCTTCTCTCCCCTTCAAATCCTTTTCCTTACCTCAACCAACTCATATGGGGTTCACTTATCAAATAATACGTCTGTAGGTTTTAACCCCATTCATAAATTACTTGCATACGAATTCTAAAAAACATAAAATAAACAATGGCGATAGAATAAAACATAAAACATGTATACACAAAGATTTTCCCCATATCCCAAAACCGGGACTACCAATTTGATTTTTCATTATATTCCTTTCAATGTTACAATACATATATATACATGTCGAAGCATCCATAAACCCC
>APFE030461668.1:143944-169627 GCA_000404065.3 Pinus taeda | reverse complement strand
CCCCGTGACCCCCCCCCCCCTAATGCGTGGGTGGTAGTCATGAAAAGAATATAACACACACCGAACAAAATATAGCGAGCCAAAAAGACTACAAAATCCCAAATTTGTTGTGCTAGAGGATGCTTGTTGTAGGCGCTGCAAAATATTTTTACAGTGCAATAAAAATCCTGCAAGCACTGCAAAATATTTTTGTAGCACCCCAAAAACTATGTATTTTTGTATTCCAACATTCTTAAACAACTTAGTTTGGTTCCTAACCACTTCTATATGGGTTTGAATAGGTCCTTGACAAAAGGGATGAGTTCATACACCTTTCTTCGTCTGAATTACTCTCTCTCTCTCTTGACTAATGGTCCAAAACCCCAATTTAAAGGGTGTGACAACATTAGAAACAATGGTGCTCTATTTCAACACACATGAAGAATATTCCCATTTAAAAACAAGCATCTCTAGTCAATAGAATGACTAATGCATCAATGGATATTCACTAACAAACATACATAAACCACACAACCATACACATGCTGCACAAACCATCTATACGCAACATAGTTCACAGTCTTCAACAAAGTTGGCAATATTCACTAGAAATTGACACACACATCAACATCTACAATGTAGGGCCTAATTTATAAAAAGCATACAACATCTCAGAAATTCTCACAACCCATCTAGGACACAACCATATACCAACAGTAGTAGCACACATCAACAAACCAACAACATAAATTCATAACACATCAGCAACACTATGACAACCATATGAAGTTACAACTTCATACACACAAGGATAAAATGTTCATACCCAGATAGCACTTAAACCATAGAATTACTTTGAAATAAAGGCATACAACCATAACACATTGAGATTCTTACTATAAATTGACTCAGCAAGTGCAACCCTCAACAAATCCAGTTAACATTATACAGATAGAGAAATACACACCCACAAAGGCATCTAAACAAATTGTTCATTAATTAAATTCAACATACATTAAGTTGGCCAAATTTGAAATGTTGGCACGTGCACCCTAGGTCTCTCATCCTCTTCCTCTTATCTTAGTGTTGGCGCTTCTCCTTCCTTCTTCTTCTCTCTTCCTTTGCTGTTGTTATGGGAAAATTTAGTGTTTCTTCAAATGACTAACCCCTAGACCTAGTAGCTAGTCTAGAACAACTAAAGTAATTCCATTTCTTTTCCTATAGATAACAGATAAACGAAAGAGGAACAAAAGAACCAACCTATGTCTCTCACTCAATCCCTCTTCCCTTTGACCGCTTTCACCACTCCCTTACGTACTTAACTCGCTTGGAAGGTACCTGCACACAAGCCGAGACAGAAAACCATCATAGCATACATATCGATCTATTAACTAAACATATTATATAATCAAAAGTACAATATACATCATATAAACACATGAATGGGAAAAAGAATAGAATTATTTGTTGATAAAGGAAAGATTACAACCCTTGAAACCATGTCCGATTCAGCGTCTTCCTACCAATTTCAAACCCTTCTCTCCTCATGAGAAACAATTTGACATGATAACATTACTCTCTTTCAAGTCTCACTCAAACAACATTTCCTTAACTCAAGAAGTTCCAACCTCCCCAAGCCTTTGAATGCTTGGTCCATTTATAGCTGAATGGAGTAGGTTAAGCCATTAATGGCCTACATGAATGATTTGCCAAATTTGGGAAATGGTTCCATGGAGGAAGGGATAATGGATTAAGGTTCATTCATCCTCTTCCTTATCCAAATGCGAGCTCAATCATCCTGGAAACTTCTAGAAGTATCCATTGGATAAGGAATCCAATGGATTCATTTAAAAAATTCGATGAATCTCGCTCATCCCAAGTGAAACAAAGGCTAGGTAAGATGCATAGCACCCAGACAATGTAGTTCCTATAATGCATTGCAGCCTAATAGAAGGCTCCCTGCGCTGATCTCCTTAGGGGCACTTTTTGGATGAATGGTAACATGAAACTCTTGGGAGGCAAGCATGATGTAGGTTAACTTCATTAGGGAATGAAAACAACTGAATTAGGGGTTGATGGACCCTAATAATATGGATGTGGAAGCTGGGGTTGATGTGCCCAAATTGACTTGTAACATTTTCCCCTAAAGCTTGAAGTCGAAAATAAACTTGACAAGTGAGATGCTTTACCACTTGGAGAGAAGGTTTCAAAACGGAAGGAGACTTGCATCAGTTACAATAAATATATCATGATACTTTGATTTTTTCTCACAATTTAGGTGAGGAAAGGCATACCCATGCTCAACTTTATAAACTTTCATTACATGTACAAATATAGTTGTCTACAGATATAGACCCATGAATAAAAGGCCATTTGTATATTTGATATAGTACTTCTAAAAATATATCACAGCCTGGATGGATGAAACTAGATCTGGGGTCTTCAATCTCGTCCAATCTTTCACTCAAGTACAAGTCTAACCATGTGAATAGATGATTTGAAGTCGAACATGGAGAGACATCGTCTGATTACCAACCAATGATATAAGCCATTAACAGGCGTGAGAGGAATCACCGATAATGATAATGACCCTTAAGGTACTACAGTACATTTCGCAAGGTGTGAATAAATGATTTGATGTCGAACACCAAATGAAGTCTTTCGGTCGAAAGCCATTGATGTCAACCTATCGCCGGAAGCGAGAAACCTGACATTGATGTATGCAAGCCTCAAGGTACTTAAGGGGTGTTTCTATGTCAACTTCTTGGATGATGTGTTAATGTCGACAAGAAGCGACTCGTCGCTGGAGGGCCTTGATGTATCCCACATCAATGACGCGAAACAAGGTAAATGATTTTGGAGATGAAACATAAACTGATGACACAAGGTTCAGGAATGGTGGGCATGAAAATCAAGCTTTATTGTATTATAACGAATGAAGTTTTGAACTGAATGACTTCTCTTGAACATATCACCGACACTGAAGTGAATTGGTAGCATTGACCCAAAACAAAGTGATGGATGGTATGATAGACCAACGGTGTGATAACCATCAAGTTGAATGACCCAACCCACATAGTCACAGTGATGACGCGAAAGTGTCATGTTCAAGAGCGACCTGCTACCATAAAGTATTCCTATCTTTTTCCCATTTTCCCCAGTCATTTCTGATTAGTACCTCCTTATTTTTAATCAAGATTGGGGAGGATAACATATGCTTGTTGTATAATTTCACCCTTCGGGTGAATCCATTGTTATTTGATGTTTTAACAAGTCTAGTTAAGGCAAAACCCGGTCTTGTCTAGATGGACAAGTTTGTCGCTATTTAATGTTTTTAACAAGTTTAATGACAAAGATAACTTGATCCTTTTCACATTTAGAGAGTCTAAAAAGGGACTAAAAGGAAACTCCAAAAGTTCTTTTCCGTAAATTTGTCTCTCAAGTCCAAAAAAGCATAAAAAAATACAAGAGAGAACCTATTTACCATGTTCAATCAACGAGTACCTTTTTCGTAGTTAATCTATCTCAGCCTGAAGAAGGGGAAAAACTATACTGAGTAGATATCAATTCTAATCCGTTAACGAGCTAGAAACGACAAGCGCTTGGAAATATTTTCATATTTAGAGAGTCTCAAAAGACCTTAAAGAGGACTCCAATTTGAGGAACGAGTGGTGTCTAGGATAGCAATTGGTTCCAGTGATGCTGGAACTTCTTAAAACATGTTGATTTATGTGAAGAGGCTCGCTAATAAGACCACTCATTGCAACTGTTCCTCAAAAAAGGTAAAACAACCAAGTGAAAGTGTACGATTGGCCAAAGGGATGGTCGCGATGGGATGAAAACAACCAAGGCTCATCTGATGAAAGAGGCTGATAGAATGGCAATCACGAGAGTTAAAATGGAAATGGTTTCATTTTTAGACAAGCTTGAACCATAGGGAACTATGCTTGGATTCAGTTTCATGTTTACACAATATTGAAATGACAAACTATGCTTGGATTCAGTTTCATTTTTACACAAGCTTAAAACAAAAAAATATGCTTGAATTGGTTTACATTCCCCCAGCATGATGAAAAGGAGAGTCTGTGGTAACTAGATGGAAGTCGTTACAGTGAAGTAGGATGGTTATCCAACACCTTTTTGGCTTCGTCCAAATAGACAAAGGTGAATGGGGTGATTCCCTTCACATAACCTACAGGGAAACTTAACTTTACCATTAGGTGCAGGCCCCCCAAGATTCATTACATTCACCTAAGTAGACTACTCATGGCTATCAGGTGGATGGAATGAAGGTTCTTTTACGAGATCAATGGAAAGACGTGACTGGGATTTTACGAGATCTAATCAAAGACTCGAATTGGAATTTTGCTCCAAGGGTCCTTGTTTCATTTTTTAACGAGGTTGACACAAGACAAGGAACTTTGCTCAAATTCCTTATTTCATTTTTTTAACGAGGTTGACACAAGACAAGGAACTCTCCTCATACTCCTTGTTTCATTTTTTTAACGAGGTTGACACAAGACAAGGAATTCTCCTCATACTCCTTGTTTCATTTTTTTAACGAGGTTGACACAAAACAAGGAACTATCCTCGTACTCCTTGTTTCATTTTTTAACGAGGTTGACACAAGACCAAGAACTATCCTCAGACCTATTTCATTTTTTAACAAGGTTGACACAATAAAAGAACTATCCTCATATCCTCGGTTTCATTTTTTAATGAGGTTGACACAAGACAAGGAACTATCCTTGGAGATCCTTGTTTCATTTTTTAACAAGGTTGACACAAGACAACGAACTCTCCTCGAACTTGTTTCATTTTTTAACGAGGTTGACACAGTAAAAGAACTATCCTCAAAGATCCTTGTTTCATTTTTTAACGAGGTTGAAACAAGACAACAAAACTCTCCTCGGACCTGTTTCATTTTTTAATGAGGTTGACACAGTAAAATAACTATCCTCGAATTCAATCACAACTCATAAGGGGTCATGAAGAAGAGATCTAGTTCCAATGCCCCCAGTACATGATGTACAACATCACTAAATTGATCGTCAGTCGATGTAGGTATGGAACAGGTTGCCACATAATTAACCCATGGCGGGGATGATACCATTGGTACAAAATTATCATTTATGGAAGATGGTTGCTAGGAGCCATATTTGGACCGGGAAATGAAAGTTGGTCAACGCTTAAAATTCTGCCTTCATGTGGGAAACAAATCACTCGAAAGAGTGTTGAAACAATAGCTCCCATGTCATAAACATAGTCGTGCCCAATAAGTAAATTGTAATATAAAGGTCTCGGGACTACCGTCACGTTCAGATAAATAGTTTTACCTCCTAATGTAATAGGTAACTGAGGGAGGATCCCTAATGATCAACTGGTTCCTCTGTTAAAAGCCAACATATTCTGGGTAATTGGCACAAGTGGTGGCAAATCGAGTGCTTGCCAAGCAGTTGAGGAAAGGATACTCACTGATGCACCTTCATCTATAATAGTTCCAGATACAATCATATTACAAACTTGTATTATGATTTGAAAAGGCACATAAGAGGGAAGGCGGAATCCTGCCAATCGATTCTAATCAAGGGAAGTGACTAGACTACTTGGAGGGGGTACCATAGAAATGGGAGGATTAACCCCTTGACTTACAACAGCGGGAGGGTTTTCCTTCTATCTTGATGGAACAGGAGGATTGCCCCCAAGCTCATTTGAATCTAAAGAAACAAAAAGAACTTGAGTGGTATCTTTTTCACTCTCTTCGAGAAAGGTACGATTTACTGAAGGTGACATCGGGTCAACTGTTACCTCAACCTATTGATTTGGGTCAGGTATAGACTCAAAGGATTCACTTTCAGAGAGAGTGGGTTTGACTGACAGTTGATTTTGGTCAGTCAATTCATCAAGTAGTGAAGGATTTAGGGATAGTTTCCTGTAACCAGATGGAAGTCACTGCAGTGAAGCAGGATGGTTATCCAACACTTTCTTGGCTTCATCCAGATAGGGACAAAGGTGAATGGGGTGATTCCCTTCACATAACCTCCAAGGAAACTTGACTTTTCCCTTCTTTCCATGATCTTTACTGCCACTAGTTGATGGTGTGTCACCAACATGATCTCTAGAAGTTGATGACATAGGATCATGTGAACGAGAAGAACATTCTTCTAAGATTTGAGGAATATAGGGACAATTTTGAAGAAGATGGTCTCCAGCACAAAGTTTGCATGGATATCAAACTTTGTGAGGCTTGATGGATGGTTTCTCATTAGATGTTGCATTTAAAGCAATGGTTGCTTGGTTTCCCCTCTGCTGAACTTGCTTATTCTTCTTCTTCTTCCCTTTCTTCTTCTTCTTAGCCACCTGGTTATTAGTACCAATACTTTCGCCAGGCAAAGAGGAAGAAGCGGAGGAAGAAACGACCAAGGAAGAAGGAAAATGGTCAACTTTAGGATCAACTGGAGTTTGATTTTGTCCAGTTGGAGTACTTGATTGCGGAGAAATCATGACACTTTGAACCAAGGAGGTTGAAAATAGCTATACAGGAAAACCAATGGTAAATCTCAGAAGGGACAATGTAGCCATATAAGGAGCACCAATATTTCTGAAAGGAGGAAAAGGACTAGGATTCCCATCGAAAGGAATTCCTTGATTGGTGGACTCCAGATTTGTCACCATATGTTTCAACCTAAGATCAACTAAGGAGAGAGTGTGGAGGATGTTATCCGTGGTCAATTAATTTTTACGACACTGGAACACAACTTTTCTTTTTTGTTTTTAAAGAGATGAGAAAAAACAAAAGATGACTCTAGTCGCTTTCAATGTTTAATGAGCCTGAAAGGAAAAGTGCTCAGATGAACCTTTTCTTTTAAGGAGTCGAAAAGGAACGAAAGTGACTACTCTGGAGATTCTAGACAAGAGGGTTTTCCAGACTAATCGCAGAACTGCAATATACAACTTGGTCATAAATGAAAGAGAAATTACCAAGGATTTAACGTATTGCACTCAATCTTCTTGAATGTTGTGTTCGGTGCATTGCGGTCAGTAAGGCGACAGACTCAGCTTCCTAGGGATAAAGGATTTCAACCTATTGGATTCTCCCACTATATACTCGATGGCTATAGGGAGCACAAGTTCGTACTAGTACTTATCAAATCAGAGAGGAGGAATCACCCAAACTCAATGAAAACAACAGCCACTAGGTTTAAAGACGCCGAAACATGTCTCTAGCCTAGACCTCGAGATGTTTTCGTTAAGTTCCAATGCGTTATTAGATTAATTGATGTAAATTTTAGATTGATATTGCTTAAAATTTTCCTTTGAAAGTTCACCATGAGATGTTTTTTGAAATTCCTAAGAATGCAACTAGAATGAGAAGCACTCTTTCCATTTAATTTCAGCAATGAAAATCATAGCTATGAGGGATAAAGCATACAAGTACTTTTTGACCAATCAACAAACAACACAAACCAGATGCAATTCCCTAAACCATTCCTTTCAAGCATTCAAAAACTTTAATATGCACCATGCATGTTTTTCTTTTCATTTTCTCTTAATGTGAATGATGCAATAAGAAAAACTAATGCACAAATGATTCAGAACTCTTTTCATAAAAAATGAGGATTTGTGACAATTTCTTTTAAAGGGAAAGGAAGACTGTATGACACTTTTGATTTTAAAGAAATGAAGATTTTCGACACTTTAAATGAAAATACATATCAAATGTACAAATAAATCAATCGATTATTTATGAAGGAAGACTTTACGACACTTCATTTTTTCGAAGAAAATGACGATTTTACGACAATTTTCTATAAAAAAAAAACAATCAACTATATTCTAACTTTGAATATAGACTGATAATGACAAAGAAAACACTAAAGAAACATTAATCAATCCAATAAAAGTAGGGTTGGATGGCTAAGGAGATCAAAAAATTGTTTTCAGAGATAAGACATCATTGATATTCAACAAGAAATTCAAACAACTGAAAATTGACAGAAGGTTTTAGTTCCTAGATGGGAAAATTGACCCTAAAGGGACCATCGCAGGCAGCAGTTAGAGATAGTGCAATGCATTGCACGAGGTCTTTGTAGAAGGTGCATTGCATCGCACTGTGTCATTCACAAAAGTGCGAAGATTATTGAAGGCAATTTAATGCTCAAAATTGTTTCAATTATCACTGAATTGAACTTAAATTCGATGAATAACAGAAGTTATAGTATGTCAAAGTGTTTTAAGAGATTGATAAGCTACTATAAGGGATAGGATTTCTCCCCAGCAAAGTCTCCATTTTGTTATGGGCAAATTTAGTGTTTCTTCAAATGACTAACCCCTAGACCTAGTAGCTAGTCTAGAATAACAACTAAAGTAATTCCATTGCTTTTCCTATAGCTAACAGATAAAAGAAAGAGGAACAAAAGAACCAACATGTATCTCTCACTCGATCCGTCTTCCCTTTGACTGCATTCGCCACTCCCTTCTGTAATTAACTCACTTGGAAGGTACCTGCACACAATCCGAGATAGAAAACCATCAAAGCATACATATCGATTTGTTAACTAAACATATTATATAATCAAAAGTACAATATACATCATATAAACACATTAATGGGAAAAAGCATAGAAATCTTTGTTGATAAAGGAATGATTACAACCCTTGAAGCCATGTTCGATTCAGTGTCTTCCTTCCAATTTCAAACCCTTCTCTCCTCATGAAGCAACAATTTGACATGATAACATTACTCTCTTTCAAGTCTCACTCAAACAGCATTTCCTTAACTCAAGAAGTTCCAACCTCCCCAAGCCTTTGAATGCTTGGTCCATTTATAGCTGAATGGAGGAGGTTAAGCCATTAATGGATTTCATGAATGCTTTGCCAAATTTGGGATGTGGTTCCATGGAGGAAGGGATAATGGATTAAGGTTCATTCATCCTCTTCCTCATCCAAATGCGAGCTCAATCATCCTGGAAACTTCCAGAAGTTTCCATTGGATAAGGAATCCAATGGATTCATTTAAAAAATTCGATGAATCTCACTCATCGCAGGTGAAACAAAGGCTAGGTGTGATGCATAGCACCCAGACAATGTAGTTCCCGCAATGCATTGTAGCTAGATAGAAGGCTCCCTGCGCTGATCTCCTTAGGGGCACTTTTTGGATGAATGGTAACATGAAACTCTTGGGAGGCAAGCATGATGTAGGTTAACTTCATTATGGAAAGAAAACAATTGAATTAGGGGTTGATGGACCCTAATAATACAGATCTGGAAGCTGGGGTTGATGTGCCCAAATTGACCTGTAATAGCTGCACACAATGTGTTGCTATTCTTCTCAACCATTATTCCTCTTTAAAAAGAAAACTACATGGGATAACCAAGAGTCACAAGTGATGTTCGTTTCCCCTTCTCACAAATAAGGGAAAATAAAGTTACATTTACAATAGGAAATAATTCCTCTAAATAACAAAACCCATTTCCAAATTTAAACATCTACAAAAAAATTAAAATCTCTCCCAACATCATCATGTGAACATCCCATAACTTTGATGAGATTTGGTCAAGTATTCATCGAAATTTTTTCTCCATCTATGCACTTGCATCAGACTACCAAGGTACAAAAATATATGACCTCCTGGTCATATGGATCTAGTCTTCTCGTAACAAATTCAACTCATGCGTTGCAACACGCCTCTGTAGTAAAAAGTCTCCACCTTGCTACATGATACTTCACCAAACTTTCTCTTGAGTTTGAGCTTTTGACATCTTTGTGGTTCTCTTCTCTAGAACCCTTCAAGCAGTCCTAGCTCTAGGCTCTGGAAAATATCCTCGCCTTCCTCTATTGTCACTTGCACAATGAAACAAATCTCTTGCCATATCCTTAATTTCTACCTTCTTTTAGCACTTTTTTTGTGAAATCTAAACTTTACTTGCTGCCAAACTGTTCAAACTTGGCAAAAATTTCCTCAGAATCATATGTTGTCCCTTCATATTTCCTTTTTCCAACTTCATCTTCGAACTCAGTCCTTGGCTGAAATTTACTATCTTCAGGTTGCTCATAAAATCTTCATCTGCTTCATCACATGTGTTCATCACCCTTAGGTTGTTCTCGCATGGCTACAACTCAATTCGCTTTAGTTTTTTCCTCCATTGATAATTTAATCTCTATCTCAGCTTCACCTAAAACAAATTTCATTTTACTCTATTCCAGAGACTCCCAGCTATAACCTTGGTCTTCCTTGTCTTTCTGTAGCATTCCTCCCATCATCTCTAGTTGTAATTTGACTTCAGTTACTTCTCCATCAATTTTATCCTAACTTGATCTGCTAAGGATTCTCTATAAACATTTTCTATGACTTTCAATATTCAAAAATATACTTCTTCCATTAGTGTCTTCTTGCTCCATGTGAGCTACACACAAGCCACTACAACAAGTTGGCTCTATCAACTTGTTGTAAATACCATACTAAGCCCTTCCATGCCTAGTCTTCTCCCAGTATTTCTACTAACTCCTTCCTATGGAATCTCCATCTGATCACTCTCTACTCTTCTAGATTCTGCATGCAATTCACTCACCTTCTTCCTCTAAGAAATTTGTTGTTCTTCCTCACTTTCTACTACAAGGTTCCTTTCCATCATCCTCAGCAACAAACACTCATCACTGCTACTTGTAATCAACAATTAATCCAAAATTGATTGAAATCAAATACCTTTACCTCACTCTTCACTTAAACACACAAGTGTTGTTGCGAAAATCTTCTTACTGATGTAATCTCTTTGTTGTTGCAAGCCTCCCTATTCAGTACCATTCTTTCTTGACTTTCTTGTAGAAAATGTTTTACATGATTGCGTTCTTTCCTCAACCCAACCATCTCCTTCTCAAATCCTTCATCACTCATTTTGGAACTTTTCTTCTTCAGCTTGTGAATTTCCTCTGAACCCATGCTATGACTAATAATAATCATCCTTATCTCTTCCTCTTGTGAACTCACCTTGTGAACTCATCTCTGTAACAAGTTTTCTACTTTTCACCCATACCAAGTCATACTCTTGGTATCTTCTCTTCTCTAGGTCCTCTACAATAGAACCTTGTCTTGAGATATATTTCTCCTCAGCTTTCAAAGTTGTTGGCTTTCAGGCCCCAAAATTGTTATATTTAATACTTTTCATTGCCCATGATATCTTGTTTTACCAATTTTGGAACAATTATTTAGCACTATCACCTCCTCTTTGGAAATATCATGTTAAATTGCATAATACTTGAAAATTTGATAGGTTCTTATTATTTTGAGTTAAATTTCCTCATTTGTATATGTTTTATAAGGATTATGATTGTTGAAAATAAACCATTAATCAAATTTGTGGAGTTCTCTCACTCTATGGAGATCATGCACCAAGTATGTGGACCACTTCATTATCCAATCTTTCTATGAAGGAAAATGTTAGCTAGAAGTACAAGCATTTGTTCGAGGCTATTTTGGAGTGAGTTGACATTCAAAGTGACGCTTATCATTCACTCATCTGTTCCTACACCAAATTGGGGCTTTGATAGAATTACACACTTTTGGGGAAAATTGAAGAGGTTTTTTGTCCAAAATGATGTTTTAACACCTCAACATGAGCTAAAATGGACCCAGATCATACAAATCGATTTTTAGAAAATAATTAAGAATTTAGCCCTAAATTCGCACAATTTTCAAAATTCCAACTTTCTCCTCGATTTTTTTGCATATGAAGAAGAATATTGCAATTCCGAAACATGGGTTTTGTTGAAAATATGGAAAATTAGGCTCTTCCAAAAGGTTTTCCAAAATTAGTCACGGTTTGAGAGTTATACAGGCTTGTTTGAGGTAGTTTTGTAAAAAATGCAAATTTTTCCATAATTCCAAATCATGCCGAGATTTGCAAAAAAATGGAGAATTATAAATCAGATTTGCATTTCCTTGATTAGATAATGGTCGTACTAGACTCCCATTGATGTCACATTGTTGGGATTCAATTTTCCATCTTGTTTGTAATGGATTAGCCTGTCTAAAGCTAAATTTGTATTGCAAAATTTGTATAAGTTGAGTTATGGAAACAGGAAGCCATTCCATACTTTCACGCTATTGAATTGAGTTCTCAGGGTTTCCCCCCTCTGATTTACTAGGATTCTAATATTATGTTCCATGATGTGAAATAAATGCACAACATTTTATTAAATTCATGCAAGGTTCATTCCTTATTTTACAGCTTATTTGATGCTTATATTGGCTTTGTGATTTAAGTAGTTTACAGAGGGTGTGAGTTGGATTGGTTGGGCCCACTAACTAGCTCAACACCTTTACTTTTTAGTTTATTTATTTGAATAGTTTATTATTCTTCTATTGGATTGTATATTTCATCATTTGGTGCATTAACTATTGTGATTTATTTCCAGGATTTAATGAAATCGAGTGCTTTATTTATATACAATTTGTATAGTTCTTTCATTTTTTTGCTTACTTCATATTCAGATATGGGAACTTAGAGTCTTAAGTGTGAGAGGTCCTAACAAAAAATATAATACATTTTATTGTGTGGATAAGGATCTTAAGTTACATCATATTGTTTTTCAATTTTTGAAATGGACTATATTCATAAGACTTTGGTGCAAGTTGCATTCAAAGTTTCAATTGTGCTCATGATATGAGGTGTTTTGTCAAGGAGGAGATACATAGGTACTTTTAGGAAATATCTAGGTTCACAGAGCTTCAAATCCATTAAATCTTATAATTCCTATGTCATAACATACCTTGAAAAAAAATTTGGCATTTGAAACATTTTGTTGAACATTGTGACTAGGGTTTTGAAGTATTTAATGAAATCTTTGATTACTATTGAATGAGTTAAAAAGAATTGAAGAGAACAATAGTTTCATTCACATTTATTGGACTGAGACTTGTTGACAAACCAAAATCATGGTGTAGAATTAAGGTGTGACTTGGAACCAATAGTTGAGACTGGATTTTAAATGCAAACCTTGTGGTAATATGACTTGATGTGAGAACAGATTTTGCATTATTTATTATTGTGACCACTTTGTTTATCAAGTTTTCATGATCTTGTTGTTAATTCAGTTTACATAATCTTCACTTATAATCATTCGAACAATGGCTTACATTTATGAGCTTACAATATTTGATGAATAATGATTGCATAAAAGGTTATTCGATGAAGGAGATTTTGATCATTTAAACCATATCTATAGATTTGTTCTAGATAATTACTTACAAGACATTGGATTTTAATTTTAAGATTAAAAGGTGTGTTTTTGCTCCAATTTTTCTTTCCTAAACCAACATTAGTAATTTAAACATTTCTAGCATCGAGATGTAATTTAGAAGAAAAAACATTTGTTAGAGAATGGATGCAAGTTTGTGTGATTTTTAGGACAAAGAGTGGTTATTTCTAGTTCATGGATGCAATGTTTGTTCATGTGCTTGACACATCAGGTTATGATGATTGAACTTTAGGAAGATTTAAACAATATCTTTATTTGCATTGGTTATACTCAGAGTTGAATGAAGAAAGAACTAGAGTACAAGATTTCTAGCTAGGGTTTATTGGTTGATTTGGCTTAGGTATTCTGTTGAGTATTCATTTCTATGTCTCCCTAGTTTATGAAAGAAGTATTTATGTTTGAATTTCTTAGTTAGTTAAGGGGTTAATGATCAGATTCCTAGTTTATTGGTAATTAAGGTTTACTTTTCAATTTCCAGTAATTAGGGTTTGCTTTCAATCATTGGTATATTTCAGGATTTGTGTTTTTAATAGATATGGTTTTATTTCTAATGAATGCTTTTGAGCGTAGGATTAGAACAAGGATTAACTATTATAGGAATCCAAAGGTGTGAGCAGCTTTTGGACAAGTTAGGGCTTTGTTTTATAGGTTGCTAGAGACTTTCTCTAGCATTTCCAATGTTGTGTCTATAAGTCCATAGACCTCGGATTGAAATTAAATGTTCATCCATTAATATACCCTATACTACACCTAACATTGGTTTTTGCATCTTCAACCGCTCACTCAGTTTGTTATTGGGTTCTATCACCATTTCTTCATCAAAGTGCTTTTCCTGCTCCTCCTTTGACATAACTTACTTTCTATGGAGGTTGCTACCAATTCATCCTTGAAAACACAATTCTTTTAATGAACAAATTAGCATAAACATCATATTCAATTTTATAAAATCTATAACAAGATCTCACCTACCACTACTTGCTGAACCAATTCCTCTCCAACCAATGCAATTGTAATTTCTCAAGAGCATATCAACTCTTCACTTCCCTGCAATCACCTCACTTATTATTGTAAGGTTCCTTTTATCTTCAACCTCTTTTCACTGTCAATTTGTCTTCAAGCATGTAAGCATATCCACTATCGCTTCATTTCATGTCCAGTTGTACTAAAATCCATTTTTGCTATTATCACTACATCACTAAAGAGAAATCAGTTCTACTTCAAGGTAGACACCCAAAACTATGTCTTCACAATACTTCATAATCAACGAACCTCAATTCAATAGAGATTAACCTCAACCTATTGTAAACTATGTTTCCTCCAAGAGATTCATGTATCTTTCTCCAAGAGTTGTAAAGTTGAAATATTTTCGTCGCTCCGACATTATCCAAAAACATAGATGACCTCTAATACCAATTGATGGGATAGACTGAGTTGCCTAGATTGCCTATAATCCATGATACTCCAACACAAACACCCACAACACTACTTTAAACTAATTATGGAAATTTAGAAATTAATTCAAAATATGTAGTCTAATAAAAATGTGAATTTCGATAAACTCCATGAGAGATTCTTCTCTCCCCTTCTAATCCTTTTCCTTACCTCACCTAACTCACATGGGGTTCACTTATCAAATAATACACTGAGCCGACCAAATAGGCTTGAGAGACCCAAACTTGCAGTCCTAGAAAATGTTTCTTGTAGGCACTGCAAAATATTTTTGAAGTGTAGTCAAAATCCCATAGGTGCTACAAAATATTTTCATAGTGCCCCAAAAACTCTATCTTTTCATATTCTAGGAAGCCAAAATTACTCGGTTTGATTCCTAATCACTTCTACATGGGTTTGAATGGGTCCTTGACATAAGGGACGAGTTCATACACCTTTCTTCCTCTGAATTACTCTATCTCTCAACTAATAGTATGAAACCCCAATTAAAAGGGTGGGACAACATCAAAAACAATGGTGCTTTATTTAAACACACATGAAGACTCTTCCTATTTAACAACAAGCATCTCTAATCAACAGAATTACTAATGCACCAAGGTATATCCACTAGCAAACATACATAAACCACACAACCATACACATGCTACACAAACCATTTATACGTAGCACAGTTCATAGTCTTCAATAAAGTTGATAGCCTTGACCAGAAATTGACACACACATCAACATCTACAACATAGGGTCTAACTTCTAACAAGCATACAACATCTCATAAATGGTCACAACCCATCTATAACACTACTATATACCAACATTAGTAGCACACATCAACAGACTAGCAACATAAATTCATAACACATTAGCAACACTATGACAATCATATGAAGCTACAACTTCATACACATAGGGGTAAAATGTTCAGCCACGAATTGCACTTAAACCAATGCATCACTTCAACATAAATGCATACATACATGACACATTCAGATTCTTACTCTAAATTGACTCAACAAGTGCAGGCCACAACAAATCATGTTAACATTATACAGATAGAGAAATACACAACCACAGAGGCATCTAAAAAAATATTCATTAATCAAATTCAACATGCATTAAGTTGACCAAATTTACAATGTGGGAATGTGTAGCCTAGGCCTCTCATTCTATTCATCTTCTCCTAGCGTTGCAGCTTCTCCTTCCTTCTCCTTCTCTCTGCCTCTTTTGCACTCACTCTATTGCTACTTTTCTCAACCACTATTCCTCTTTAAAAAGAAAGCTACATGGGATAACCAAGAGTCACAAGTGATGGTTTGTTTCCTCTTCTCACAAATAAGGGAAACTGAAATTACCTTTACATTAGGAAATAATTCCACTAAATAACAAAAACCATTTCCATATGTAAATATACACAAAACATTTAAAATCTCTCCTATCATCTTTTGACCATCCCATCACATTGGCAAACTTCAGTCTATTCTTCATCGAAGTTTGTGCTCCATCTATGCACCTATATCAAATCCCTTTCCTAGATATAATATGTCCAAGGCAATTTATCTTTGACTGATAGAATGAACATTTTGATATCTTTCCATATAACTTAATGTCTCTTAAATATTGCAATACTATCCAGATATGCTCATCACACTCTTATCTAGTTTGTGAATATTTCAATATAAATAAATGCAAGGACTTATCTAAATAATCATGAAGTACCTTGTTCATCTGACTCATAAATACTCAATTGTCAAACCTAAAGGTAACACTACCAATTCATAGTGTTCCATCCCTTGTTGGAAATAATACTAGGGGGTGGGTGGGGTGAATCAGTATTAGAAAGTCAATAATATTTCATTTTCATATTCATATTCATATACACTACTTCAATTAATGAAGCTTGCATGTATACGCAACTATATGTAAGGCAACTAGCGTATACCCTGTAAACTTATAATTTAGTTAATTCTTCATATGTTGATCTTTAATATGTGCATCAAAACCATATAAACAATAACCAGGAGCAGTAAAAACAAAACAGATAATTACACACGTGAACACAAGATATAAGGTTGAAACCCAATGTGGGTGAAAACTACCTGTTGCAATCCTCTCTATCTTCCTTTTAATAAGAAACTTCTTTTTACAAATTTTGTACTAGTGCAGTCTTATACCAGTACACATGCTTCTCCCTGCAGAAGGCTACAACCTTCTCTCATTCTCCAGCTTCTCCTGGAAGGGAGCTACAACCCCCTAGCTCTTGTACTAGCTGATGTGTTTACTAGTATGTAGGTGCTGGCCTACAAAAGGCTACAACCTCCTCTTTTCTTCCAGGGACCATGTTCCATAAATTTTCACACTGGATCCATCAATAACATCAATCAAACATCAAATATATCTGCATCAACCAATTTCCTTTGCACCAACTAAAATTGAATCAAATAATCACTTCTCATAATACTGTAACCAGAATACAGTAACAGTAACCAGAACCCAAGCCAGAACCCAAAACACTACAACAGCAAAAAAAAGTAGCTAAAGCATATTTTATGAGGTATACGCTACTTCAATGTGTCTAACCTGCATGCATACGCACTTTTATCAAGGAAAACCTATGTATACGTTGTTTTGAAATGTTTAACTAGCGTGTATACGTGCCTTTGCTATAGTGAACTTGCGTACAGATCTGTAAATGATGATTTAACCTTTACAACAATTCAGACATCAGTTATACCCAGATCATCATGTTTACAGATTACGACATCCACCAATTATTCAGATAAAAGATCAAAGCCACACAAAGATACTTCACTTCGAGCCTTAAGATCTTGACCCATTAATAGAACTTATCCTTCATTAAGCACTCAGGTTCATCCTTGACTTAGATCCAATTGTGCACCATAACCCAATGACCTGTATTCTAGATCTTGCTCTTCATTATCAATGCTTGAGTCCTTTGGCTAATGATCTTCTCCTCCTTTTATAGTCTTAGGCCTTACTCAATACCATGGTCCAAAACCACTTAGAATCAATACCTTGGACCAAATACCTAGGGTCAACACTTTGGACAAGATACCTTGGACCAATACCATGGATCAAAATACCATGGACCAAATACCACGGACCAAAACTAAGTTTTCCAACATGTACGTGCATTTCTTTCCGTGAAAGTGTGTGTGTACGCTATACACACCTTTTGTTCTATGAAATCGTGTGTACACGTGGCTTAGTCAATGGGGAAATTGCTTATACCTCTCTTTCTTCATTCTGTGAGCCTGAACTGTGATCTATCGTCTGTGTGAGTTTCCATCAAGGACAACACCTGTGTCATAGAGCCAAATTTGTATCATAATTCCAACAATCTCCCCCTTTGGACTTGATGCCAACCCCAAGTCACTCTCCCCCTTTGTCATCAAGGGCAAAGGGCTATGCTCCTCCTGGATGCATGTTGAATTCTCTAATATGCTGAAGTGTGTTGTCCATGCTCCCCCTGAATATAAGCAAGGTCTGCAAAAGGATGATTCTATACATACATCATAAATGACCTTCCTATCACTAATGACTCATACATACATCCATCACCCAACCAAGTGGGGATATACCAAGTTTTACGCATCCACCCAATCAAGTGGGTATATACCAATTGATTATACATGTCAGAACAAGACCATTACATCATCCATCCCATGCATAGTGGGGAAACAAAATAGGTCATTTCATGACCTTGTCAATAAAAGATATACATGACATAGAGACCAAATATCTAAAACAAGACTATGATAGTTATCAGTAACTATCATCAGCAGCATCTATCAATCACCATCCAGACCAGCAACCATAATATCCCCTTGAACCTATTCCAAATGATCACTTTCAGACCCATATCAAACTCCTTTCATTCAATTCTTTTCTTCAACCCAAAAGCAAGATGATGCATCAACTACTCCCAACTTATGTCTGAGATATTCAAATGTCTCTCTGGGCAATGGTTTGGTGAATATATCAGCAACCTGTTCTTTGGAGGCAACATACTAAAATTTGACCTTTTGTTCAAGCACTTGTTCACGTAGAAAGTGATATTTGATGGGTATGTGCTTGGTCTTGGAATGCATGACTGGATTCTTTGAAATACTAATTGCACTTATATTATCACATAGAATGGAGATGGGTGGAGTACATATGATCTGAATGTCTTGCAATGTTTGCATCATCCAAAGGAGTTCTATGCAGCATGATGCAGCAGCCACATATTCTGCTTCAGTTGTAGAAAATGCAATTGAACTTTGTTTCTTGTTGAACCAAGACACTAATCTGGAACCCATATAGAATGCACCACTACTAGTGCTTTTTCTGTCATCCACGCTTCCTGCCCAATCTGCATCTATATATGCATGAAGTGTAAGATCTGTATCCCTAGGATACCATAAACCAAAATTCTGATTTCCTTGAAGATATTTGAAGATCCTTTTGACTTCTTGAAGCTGTGATTCCTTTGGATTTGCTTGGAATCTTCCAACTATTCCCACTGCATGCATGATGTCTAGTCGGGCACCTGTTAGATAAAGCAAACTGCCAATCATGGATCTGTAGGTTGGTTGATGTACTTCTGTTGATTCATCATTTGAGCTGAGACTGCATCCTGTTACCATGGGGGTACATACTGGTTTAGAATCTTCCATGCCGTGTTTTTTTAAGATTTTCTTGAGATACTTGGCTTGTGATAGAAAAATACCATCTTTATTTTGTTAAACTTGTAGGCCGAGGAAATATGTGAGCTCACCAAGCATGGAGATTTCAAATTCTTGCTGCATTACCAAAGCAAAGTTTTGACACATGGCTTCTTCATTGCTACCAAAAATGATATCATCAACATACACAACAAGTATTAGCAATTTATCATTATCAATCTTTGTATATAGATTTCTATCAGTTGATCCTTTTGAAAAACCTTGTTGATGGAGGTATTTGTCAAGATGATAATACCAGGCCCTCGGAGCTTGTTTTAGACCATTGAGAGCCTTTCTGAGTCGGCATACAAGTTTTGTATCATTTCCAAGGATGAATCCATCTAGTTGCTCAATATACACTTCTTCTTCTAAGTCTCCATTAAGAAAGGAAGATTTTACATCCATTTGGTATACTTTGAATTTCTGAAAGCTAGAAAGAGCAAGAAACATTCTTATGGCTTCAAGTCTAGCAAAAGGTGCAAAAGTTTCTTCAAAATCTATACCTTCTTGTTGAGCCTTGTTTCTGATAACTTCACCATTTTCATTCAGCTTGTTTTTGAATATCCATTTGGTTCCTATGATATTCTTATCATGAGGTCTAGGAACTAATTCCCAAGTATTATTATTTTCAATTTGCTCAAGTTCTTCATTCATGGCCTTGACCCAACATTCATCTTTGCATGCTTCACTTACATTTTGAGGTTCGATGGAGGAAAGCAATGCTAGATAGCTTGAAGCTTCTATAATAGTTCTTCTTGTCTGCACACCTGCCTCTTTCTGTCCCAAAATTTGAGTCTCTAGATGATTTTTATGAACATACCTAGATGGAGTCTTTTCTTCTGTCGTTATCTATTCTTCAGGTGCTTCATTGGCTTCTTCTTTAGAATTTGTCTGATTTGATGTGGAAGGATAATCCTCATCTTCTTCACACTCTTCAATTTTTACCTGCTTTTGATTTTTGCATGCTTCATCAACCACAACATCAATACTTTCAATAATTATCCCAAGTCTTTTATTATAACACTTATATCCTTTACTTCGGGAAGAGTAACCAAGGAGAATGCCTTCATTTGCTCTAGGTTCAAACTTGCCAATTTTTTCATCAAATCTTTTGATGTAACATTTGCTTCCAAAAACTTTGAAGTATTTTACAGTAGGAGTCTTATTATACCAAAGTTCATGTGGAGTTTGAGTTTTGTTTACCTGAACGTTTGCTTTGTTGAGGATAGTGACGACAGAAAATGCAACTTCACCCCAAAAGGTTGCAGGAGTTCCAGACTCATTTAGCATGGCACAAGCCATTTGTTGAACAGTTCTATTCATCCTTTCTACCACTCCATTTTGCTGAGGAGTCCTTGCGGTGGAGAATTCTCTTTTTATTCCATGTTCTTCACAAAAGTCAAAGAATTCATCTGAGGTAAATTCCGCTCCTCAATCAGATCTGAGACATTTGATTTTGCGATCTGATTCATTTTCAACCAAAACTTTGAAGGCTTTGAACTTTTCAAATGCTTCATATTTATGCTTTAGAAGTCCTATCCAACACATTCTGGAAAAATTGTCAATGAACAATATAAAGTTTTCTTCTCCACGAGGTTACTTTTTCCTTGATGGACCACATAAATCAATATGAACAAGTTCAAGAGGCTTACTAGCTGATCCTTCCTTCTCATGGAAATGTGCTCTGGTTTGCTTACAAAATTGACATGATTTGCATATTGTATTTTCTGGAATGTTGATATCAAGAAGATCACAAACAATCTGGAATTTGCATGCTTTCCTTATTTGTGGGAAGCTTAGATGCCCCAATCTTCTGTGCCATAGCCAGTGTTCATCATTTTTTCTTAGATAGCAATGTTTTTGTCCTCCCTTGAGTAATTATAAGTTGTTTGGAGTTCTTATGCCTTTGATCATGGTTTCTTTTGTATCAAGCTCACGAACAACACATCTATTTGATCAAAATACTACTTCATTTCCTTGATCACACATTTGATTGACACTCAATACGTTATGCTTTAGACCATCAACATACATTACATTCCTAGCTTTAACCTTTTCCTTTAAGATAACAGAACCTTTACCTTTTATGACAACAAGAGTGTCATTTCCAAATGAGACCTTCTTTTCCTTTTCTAAGGCATTGTATGAGTGAAGTTTTTCTTTATCACCTGTCATGTGTTTCGAGCATCCACTGTCCTTTCTACATACAAGGCTATACCACATCTTTCTGTTTGTGATTCCTTCTTCCCCCATATTTTGGGACTCAATGAAGTTTGCTCCTTCTAAGATGTTTCCCGAAATTTACTCCTGCATTCAGAATCTGCATGACCGAAGTTGTTATAGATATAGCATTCTATTTCATTTTCAAGAAGCAAAAAGTTATTGTAGGTAATTTTCATGATCCCTATCGCATTTCTTTGATCTCATGCTTCTCTAATCATGATGGTCTTGTAGGCAACACGTTGAGCAGCTTTGTGTCCAATGTTATGACATGAAAAACATTGGCCATTAAAGAAGTTCCTGCGATTATCGAATCTACTAACCCGGTGATTGTAGTTTCCATTGACATTCATTCTTGAAGCAAATTGAGTATGATTTACCTGAGGTTGGTTGTAAATTTTGTTCATCCTTGAAGTATATTGAATTGATTTACCTGGTGATTTGCTTTATGCCTTTGCTGATGATTGTTAAACTGTTCACTTCTCTTTGCTGCATCAAGATAGCTTTTAGTGGAGGTAGACGACTTTTGTGCTTGAGATGCTTCTTCAATATATCCAAGACCTGTCTTTATCAGAGGAGAGCACTGCACTTTGATAATTTCATCTAAAGTTTCCGATCCTTTAGCAAATCTGAGATTGAGAGCTTTTGTTTTCTCAACATCTTTTCTTAGACCCACAATTTCACATTTTAGTTTTTCATTGTGTTTTTCTCTTTCAACAAGCTGGAATGTCAGAGTATCTATAATCATATTCTTTTCTTCTAAACATACTTTGAGTTTAGAGATTTCTTTATAAAGGGCATCTTCATCTAAAGCATCCAAGAAATCATCATCTTCAAAAGCCATTAGAAGTCTATAGTCATTAATATTTTCATCTTCATCACTATTTGATAAACCATCATTATCTTCACGAGTATAATAGCTCTTCTTACTTACACTTTGTTTTCTATTCCATTTTGTTGATTCCTTACCTTTATTAACCTTATCTTTAAGAGGACATTTGGCAACATAATGACAGACTCTTCCACAAGAAAAACATTTGAAAGGTATTTTACTTATGAATCTCCCAGAACCCCGTTGAAGGTTATTGACAAAGTTTGCTTCTTCTTCTCCTTCTAAAATATGTCTTGATTCATGGAATTCTTCTCTTCCTGAAGCTTTGAATGCAGCTTCTCTCATATCTGATGGACCTCCTTTTCTCATTTCGAAGGCAGTTAAGATTTCGTGCAGCTATGTCATAGTAATAGTCTGAAGATATTGCTTTTCTTCCATGGCGGATACTTTTGATTCAAACTTAGTAGACAAAGATCTTAAAACCTGTTCAACTAAAGTAACTTCTTTTATCTCTTCACCCAAGTTCTTCATGCAATTAACAATCTCATCTATGCATAAGAATTAACTAGTGATATTTTCATCATTGTGCATTTTGAGAGTTTCATATTGAATTATGAGAGATTGTAGTTTTGCACGTTTTACCTGATTGTCTCCTTCATAGCTTAGAACGATCTTGTCCCATATTTATTTGGTGGTTTTGAGCTGCATAACTTTGACAAATTCTGATTGTGACAGACTCCCTAATAATGTATTGACAACCTTGACATTGGTTTCATATTGCTTCTTACCTGTCGTATCTATAGGAATTGCTGATGGAAATGTATATCCTCCTTCCACGATTTCCCGAACATCTATTCCAAGATATTGAAGGTAGGTTGTAGTCCTTACCTTCCAATAAACAAAGTTTCTCCCATCAAAGATTGGTGGTCTAATGGATCCCTCTCTTTCGTAGTTACTCATGATGATAGATCTTCCTTCAAGCAATCAATCTTCTTCTGGAGGACCTGCTCTGATACCAACTGCTGGAAATAATACTGAGAGGGGGGAGGTGAATCAATATTATCAAGTCAATAATATTTCATTTCCATACTCAGATTCATATACACTACTTTAGTTAATGGAATTTGTGTGTATACACAACTTTTATTAAGACAACCAACGTATATCTTGCAAACTTATGATTCAGTTAATTTTTCATATGTTGACCTTTGATCAGTGCATCAGAACCATATAAATAGTAACCAAGTGCAGTAAAATAGAACAGACAATCACACACACATGAACACAATATATAAGGTGGAAACCCAATGTGGGTGAAAACCACCTGCTGCAATCGTCTCTATCTTCTTTTAATAAGAAACTTCCTTTTACAATTTTTGTACTGGTGCAGTCTTATACTAGTATGTAGGCTTCTATCTGTAGAAGGCTACAACCTTCTCTCATTCTCCAGCTTCTCCTGGAAGGGAGCTACAACCCCTTAGCTCTTGTACTAGCTGATGTGTTTACTAGTACGTAGGTGCAGGCCTACATAAGGCTACAACCTTCTCTTTTCTTTCAAGGACCATGTTTTATAAATTTTCAGACTCGATCCATCAATAACATCAATCAACCATCAATTATATCTGCATCAACCAATCTCCTTTGCATCAACCAATCTCCTTTGCACCAACCAAAACTGAATTAGTCAATTACTTCTCAGAATGCTATAACCTGAATACAGTGACAGTAACCAGAACCCAGAACACTGCAACAGCAAACAAAAGTAGATAAATCATATTTAATTAGGTATACGCTACTTCAATGTGTCAAAACTGCATAGATACACCATTATCTCAAGGCGTACCTGTGTATACGTTGTTTATATATGCAGAACTAGTGTGTATACGCTTTTTGCTAAAGTGACCCTACGTACAGATTTGTAAATGATGATTTAAACTTTACAACAATTCCAAACATTAGTTATACCCAGATCATATTTTACAGATTACAACATGCGCTAGTTATTCATATAAAAGATAAAAACCACACAAAGCTACTTCTCTTCAAGCCTTAAGATCTTGACCCATCAATAGAACTTATCCTTCATCAAGCGCTCAGGTTCATCCTTGATTCAGATCCAGCTTTACCACCATAACCCAATAACCTGTATTCTAGATCTTGCTCTTCATTATATCTTCAATTCCTCAGTCCTTTGCCTTAAATGATCTTCTCTTTCTTTTATAGTCTTAGGCCTTACTCAATACCATTGTCCAAAACCACTTAGAATCAATACCTTGGACCAAATACCTGGGGTCAACACTTTGAACAAGATACCTTGGACCAATACCATGGATCAAAATACCATGGACCAAATACCATGGACCAAAACTAAGTTTTCCAACATGTACGCCCCTTTTCTTCTGTGAAAGTTCTTGTGTACGCTATACATGCCTTTTGGTCTGTGAACTCGCGTGTACATGCGGCTTGGTCAATGGGGAACCTGCGTATACCTCTCTTTCTTCATTTTGTGAGTGTAGGAATTTACAGGGTAAGTTCCTCAGACAGAACACCAAAAGGACACCGCTCACAAACAGATCACAGATCAATACACCAGTATTTTGACGTGGTTAAAACCCTCAGAGAGGGAAACAGTCCACGGCCTGCGCCAACGTGGCTACTACAGGCAATTTATTAATAAAAGAATGAAAATTTACATAAGCTTCTCTCATGCACGGTTAACCTACAAATGACCCTCCATGCGCTTTAAATAGAATTCATGGACCAATCGGGTGTCAAGCCACGGATCAAGTGTCGGTAATACCGAGGAGAGAATGAACCGTCGGATCACTACATATCGTGACCGTCGGATTGTAAGTTACAAAATGTACAACGGTAAAGAAACACACTTTACCTAACTCTATACCTAACTCTATACTAGACCAAGTTGAACTCAACTATTCCTATGTGTCGGAATATCCTAACATCCCCCCTTAAGAACAACTTGGGATAGGATTGAAGGATTTACAAATATGACACAATAGGAGAAGGAAGGAGGCACTAGAGCCTATCCCCCCTTAGTGACAACTTCCTGAAGTCCAATCATAAATCGAAGTTTAGTAAACTTCGCCTCTGTGAGAGCCTTTGTAAAGATGTCTGCAACTTGATCATTTGTTGAACAATATTGCACTTCAAGAACATGGTCATGAATGAGCTTTCTGATGAAGTGCATGTGTAGTTCAATGTGT
>APFE030461668.1:88494-135855 GCA_000404065.3 Pinus taeda | reverse complement strand
AAGTTATTTATATTTTGTGAGTGATTAACCATAGTTTTTACCAATATTTACTATGAGTTGACTTATTTGCAAATTTAGTATTTACTTTTTATAACATTATTTATATTTTCTAGATCCATTAAATAGGTTCACTATAGCTTTTACCAAAATTTATTGTGAGTTAGCTTTGTTACAAATTTAGCATTTATTTTTTATAATTAACAAGTATGAAAATCAACTCATTTAATTGATATTTTTATATTATTATTATTATTTTTTTTTCATTTGAGTACTTTTTTGCTTTTGCCATATAATGAGACACATTAACATGCTTTTACCCATACTTCTTGTTGGAATTGATCAATTTCTTGGCTTGGTTGGCACTTTCCAGTGAGATTTTTGAACTTTCCTTTGTGCGCATTGATTATGAATGATTTTCCATCCTTTATGGGTCGATACTAATCTTCTCTCATCATGAATATTGCATCACACATGTACATGTATGGACTCCCAAGCACGACTCCACATACATCAACGGGAACCACATCTAGGTCTACTTCATCAATAAAATTGACACTGATAGAAAATCTAATTTTATATTGTTTTGTTACATTCAACTCAGCATTGTTATTTACCTATCCCAATGGATATGGTTTTGGATGATCACAAACTTCTAGCCTCAACTTCTTGATCTACTCTACTGCAATTAGATTCACCTGCGATCTTGAGTCAAATAGAGCATCAATATTTGTCTTCTTGAATTGTATCTTTATATGGAAGAGTTTGGTAATTTCTTTCTCTTCATGTTGTTGAAGGTTACTCAAATTCATCTCCTTTTGTACTGACATACACACAATATTCTCATCCACATTTAAGTTGCTTTCAACTTGTTTACTCAAATCAATGGTCGTGAAAGTCTTCTTCTTGTTATCTTTATTCTTGTTCTTCGGGTTTAGCTATGGATGCAACTTACAAAAAAATTCCTCTGTATGGCCATTGATGCTCCAGTGATTCTAGTGGTTGTTAGTATCTTTGCATTGGTGTGTTGTGGCTGTCGTCTTCTTATATTTTCCCCCTTTTTTATTATTCTTCCTCTCCTTAGAAGCTTCTAGTTACTCCTTATGCTTTGATCCACTTGATTGCGCTCTCTCCAGGCCTATATTCTCCAGGTACTGTGCTTGTACACAAATTGCGTCCACTGATTTAGGCTTGAAATAGATCACTTGCTCATGCATATGGTAGTGCATAACCCCCAAATACTTGAGGAGTACATCTGGGTTCTTTGGGGAGATACCCAACATTATAGCCATCTTCTTGAATTCCATGGTGTACTCCTACATGCTTCCGGCCGACTTTTACCTGAAGTAATGCCATAGGATCCACTGGTCCTCCACGTACCTAATGGGATAAAAATGTGACTTAATGACAGTGTTTAAATCCTCCCACTTAGTCACTGGAGGTTCTCCTTCCAACCTCAAGGTTTCTATGTGGCTCTCTCACCAAGTTAGTGCATGACCCTCTAATTTCATTCGCATGAATGATATCTTTTTCCCTTCCTCGATCTAATGGACACTAAAACAAAATTCCAATTATTGCAACCATTGGTTTAGCTTAAGAGCATGGATCTCGTTGTGGTACAACTTGATATCGACTTTTTCTTCCATGTTAAATAGGGACTAAGATTGGTTCATGACACTCGAACTAGGTTAATCTTTATTAGATCATTTATTCGATTGGTTTTCCGTTTCTCCCTGATATTCTAATCCCCATTTTGATTTTTTCTCTGCATTCAAACCCCCATATTCTCCAAATATCCCCAACTTTATATTCAAGGCCACCATGAGGAGGCTTACATTGCTGTTGATATCTGTGACTTGTTGTTCCAACTGCGTAAACCTCACCTCTGTAGGATCACGAAGTTCGTTTACAAATTTGTCAGCCATGATTAAGGTTTTAGGATTTTCGGCCCTATCGATCTAGAATTCTACAATCTCCAAAAAATACACAAATAAACCTTATTTGATATCAAATGATCTGTAAACTACCATGGATATTCCACTGGAAAATTCGTCACAACAAATCTAATAATATTATATTAAAAATCTAAGATTCTACACTATTATAATTTTATTAAACTTTAAGATCTATAGCTTTAAATGTAATTAGTGCATGCATGCGAATGAAATTATGCAAAAAATTAGATAACGATAAAATAAGCTCACACACACATAAGACACAAGATATGCTCTCTCGAAAACTCTTTCGGGAGAAAACCCAGCCAGAAGGTGAGGTTGCTTCACTCTCTTTCTCTGTCTAGAAATATCCCTGTAGGTACATAGAAGTAATTCTCATGGCCCATGGGCTGCTACACTGCACAAATACTAACTTTGTTCTCTACTGTAGGAATTTGCAGGGTAAGTTCCTCAGACAGAACACCAGAAGGACACCGCTCACAAACAGATCACAGATCAATACACCAGTATTTTGACGTGGTTAAAACCCTCAGAGAGGGAAACAGTCCACGGCCTGCGCCAACGTGGCTACTACAGGCAATTTATTAATAAGAATGAAAATTTACATAAGCTTCTCTCATGCACGGTTAACCTACAAATGACCCTCCATGCGCTTTAAATAGAATTCATGGACCAATCGGGTGTCAAGCCACGGATCAAGTGTCGGTAATACCGAGGAGAGAATGAACCGTCGGATCACTACATATCGTGACCGTCGGATTGTAAGTTACAAGTTACAAAATGTACAACGGTAAAGAAACACACTTTACCTAACTCTAACCTAACTCTATACTAGACCAAGTTGAACTTAACTATTCCTATGTGTCGGAATATCCTAACAGTGAGCCTGAACTGTGCTATGTCATCTCTGTGAGTTGTCATCAAGGACAACACTTGTGTCATAGTGCCAAACTGTATCATAATGCCTACAAATACAAATGGGTAATGCACTCTCGGCATTGAATTTCCCTTGTAACCCAACTTACTTCAAATCCAGACATAATGCAAAGTTTCTCTTACAAATAAATTTACTTCCAATTCTGCCAACTATGGACATTGAATGACTCTTATAAATGAATATACAATGCAAAATGGGTTGGTAGACCAGATTTCTATGAGCATCAGTTTACCTTTTTACATCAATGCACTTCCAAATAAAACACAATACAAATGGGAAGTGCACTCTAGGCATTGAATTTCCCTTATAAACCAACATTCAACACATCAAAAAATATGGAGACAGAGCAATAAAGAAGCTCCTCAAGATGGCAATTTACAAAAGGACAACTTAGATCCATCTCATATCAACTCAATAAGACAATAGACTAAATCTGACAAGAACCAAACCATTTCCAAAATGACATAAAATCCAGATTCCTCCACAAACCATATGCCACAAAGGAATGAAACAACAATACACAAGTACATTCGTTCCAACCCAAACATTTTTCAACTGTAAATTCGTTCTAACCCAGACATTAAGTGAAATTACATCTTTTAATTGC
The DNA here is from genome assembly GCA_000404065.3 of Pinus taeda. Classification (NCBI taxonomy): domain Eukaryota; kingdom Viridiplantae; phylum Streptophyta; class Pinopsida; order Pinales; family Pinaceae; genus Pinus; species Pinus taeda. The sequence continues at coordinate 132,359 of APFE030461668.1, read as the reverse complement.
AAGTGAATCAAAAAATGAATTTCATATATTAATGCAGTCACTGCATTTAAAGTATATGTCAAAGAAGTTCTAATGTGAAACCTCTAAATGTGAAATCTCTGCATATTATCACATACTCTATTCCAAAAAATAGATAAATGAATTAAAACACAAAGCAAATGGGTTGGACTACCCACTATGAGAATCAAAATGCCTTTATAAATCAATGTACCTCCAATTAAAACATAATACAAATGGTTAATGCACTCTCAACATTGAATTTCCCTTGTAACCTAACTTACTTTGAATCCAAACACAATGCAAAGCTTCTCTTACAAATCAATTTACCTCTAATTATACCAACTATGGACATTGAATGACTCTTATAAATGAATATATAATGCAAAATGTGCTGGTAGACTAGATTTCTATCAGCATCAGTTTACCTTTTTAAATCAATGCACTTCCAATTAAAACACAATACAAATGGGCAATGCACTCTGGCCATTGTATTTCCCTTATAAACCAACATTCATATATCAACAAATATGGAGACAGAGCTATCCTCAAGATGGAAATTTACAAAAGGACAACTTAGATCCCTCTAATATCAACTCAATAAGACAACAGACTAAATTTGCCCAGAACCAAAACCATTTCCAAAATGACATAAAATCCAGATTTGTCCACAAACCAGATGCCGCAAAGGAATGAAACAACAATACAAAAGTACATTCATTCCAACCCAAACATCTTTCACTTGTACATTCATTCCAACCCAGACATTAAGTGAAATTACATCTTTTAACTGTTAGTGAGTCAGAAAACACAATGCACCCATTTATCCTTTAATCATTTTGTAAACCCAAGACAATTCCTTAGTGGCTCTAATAGAAGAATTCTGAGAGAGGACCTTGAGTTTAAAGGATATCAGCATGCCACGAAGATAAAGGGAAAAAAGCAAAAGAGAGCCCCCAACTCAAAGTTGGTGAGCACCCATTTAAGCACATTCAACCATAAATAGAAAGAAAGAAACATACTTCACGTGCAATTTTTCCATCTTATAAATTTTCATGGATATTAACGTTATTAGTCAAATTCAAATAAAATGGACTAGAATTGTTCTAATATTCATAGCACAAAAGTTACTTTCCATCTCGATACCTCCAATTGTGTATTGTAACAAGGAGAAAGATGTAAATAGAGAGACTCCACCTGTTCCATTTATAAGGGGAGTTTGTTTTACTTTGAACATTATATTTCAGCAAGAAAATAATTTGTAAACATGGGAACAACTTCATCCTAGTGTTCATATAGCTTGCATAAATAGTATTTTTGAATTCCAATGAAAAGGTAAAGTAAAATTTGTATAAGAATCAGATTATAACAGATACAATCATGCATTAAGTCATCTTAACATTTCTAAAATTGCACAATGCTAAAGTATCTTCCTATATAAGTACTAAGCAAACGAATCCAAATTACTCAATGAGTTAGTGATAACACGACTCAAATGGTAACATCGAGCGCAAGTGGACAGCCACACCAGAAAAGAAAAAGAAAGAAATATAAGGAGAAAAATGTGGCAAACAAGTAATATTCAACAAATTGTAGGTCCAGTGAAAAACAAAATTGTTGAACGAATTAAGTTGTAGGGAATGGGTGTTAAGCACAATGGTGGTTCTCACTGTCACAAAGGTGGGAAATTTTGAGGTTCAAGACAACTTAAATCCAACCAAAGCTTCTTCCTAATAGGGCTTTACAATGATTCTTTTGTTAGAGGACCTTGATTTTTACATCAATGCACTTCCAAAGCTACCAGAATCGACAAAGTCCATAAGAAATTGCAGAAAACATGTGATAAGAGCTAATTTCCTAGCAAATTTAGGTGTTCACAATCACAAAACTGCAGCAAGAGAAAAAAAACAAAAATCCTAACAAGTTTAGGTGTTGAAAAACACAGTGGTTGGTAGGATTATAATCCTACCGGATAGACGCAGAAGCCACCACCGTGTCCAAACGTCCCCCAAACCTCGCTAGACCTGCAACCAAAACGAAAAGATTAGCAGACGGCCAAACCATACAAACAAATTACAGGCAATTCGAAAAAAATCCCATGTATTTAGAAATTTACCTAAATTTACCTTCATGGACCTCGAAATGGTTAGAATTTCGCATTGGCTCCTTCATGGACCTCGAACTGGTTAGAATTTCGCACAGGCCGCGAGAATGAAACAAAACCCTAAACCCTGAATAGCAATGGCAAGCGCAATCAAACAACCACGACATAAACCCTAAACCGCTAATGAGACAGAGCAAGTAACCTCGTCGGGTGAGCAGGTCGCAATGGCAGGTGCAATCAAACAACCACAGCATAAACCCTAAACTGCTAACGAGACAGAGCAAGCAACCTTGTCGGGTGAATAGGTCACAATGGCAGGCACAATCAAACAACCACATCATAAACCCTAAAATACTAAGGACACAGAGCAAGAAACCTCACCAGGTGAGCAGGTATTAGAGCCATCCCAAGCCATTGTTGGCAGAGCACATCACTTAGACACTGGACCTGAACAAAACAACACAAGGCAGAGAACACATTAGAGAAAACAACATCAATGAAACCATAAACAACAATTTAGGTAGTAAGTTAAATGCTCCCACCCACCACAACACGTGGCAGGCTCCACTCGGCATGTGTCGTACACCGTTGGCAGGTGTCCATGTGGAAAACGTTGAGGTGGAGGGGAGGGCACACAGGTAATGGCGTCCCTCCCCTACTACTTATTCAACATTGAATTTTTCATAATAAGGAATCAAACCTGCATTGAATAAGTTTTGATTTATGGTGCTCATTGAATCAATTTTGATCTATGGTGCTAACTGTTATGTCTTCATATTAAGTACTCATAAAGAATACAAGAAGGTATTATTCATAAATCCACACAAGTGGAGTGAGAAAAGTAGGTAGTAAATACAATCAAGTGGAGTTGGTGCAAAGAAGATGAGTACCATTTGTAAATCTACCCAACAAGAGGATGGAGAGCTAATTCTAATTTTAATTGTTTGAGGATTTAAGGCAACCCAAGATTATGATCTTGAATACCCACTACTAAGATGCAATTTAAATAAATAGATAATACATGTATGAGCTCTATAACAATAGGATTCTATTGTAAAAAATGATAAAAAAATAAAATAAAATTCAATTATGATGATATGGGTAGAAATTGTTGACAATTTTTTTTAATTATCATAATAATAATAATATATCATTAAAATAATGAAAAGTAAAATATATTATAAAAAATCTCAAATTTTTTAATTGGAAATTTTGAAATGAATTATCATTCTAAATTTAACAAATAAATTTTTATTTTAATTTTCAATTCCATGAAAAATAAATTTATACTTTTTTAGTACAAAGTTGATGAACAATAACTACAACTTTGAACTTTTATTAAAAAATAATCTACTCTAACAAAATACTATGACAACTATAGCATCATTGCCTACTAGAACCTTTTGATAAATAAATTCATTATTACATCACCCCAAGTATTAAATAATGGCATTTGAACCCCCACAACGCCTATCTTTGTAGCTGAACATCATATACAACGCCTATCTTTGTAGTTGAACATCTTCAATACACCTAGGACAGTAAATTTTGCATAACATCAAAGGGGTTGGATAATTAATGAGAGAGATTTTAATAGTTTAATTGTGTTATGATAAGTTGCACCCCAAACAAAAATTTAGTTAAAATAAATATAGTTTAAATGTGATAATGATGATAATTAACTCACTAAAATTTATATGATATATGAAATCTTAAGAAAACAAAAAATTAAACAAAATTATTTAACAGTTTAGCAAATTTGATATATAAAACTGGGATAAAATCAAAATTAGGTAACACTCCGCGAATTTTGCCACTTGTATCACTAAAAGTTGTTGGCTTCTTGTATCATTAAAAATTATGTATAGAGTTGGTAAATGGAAAATCTAATATAAATTTGATATTTTTTTTTTAATTTGAAAATAAAAATATCTGAATCTTAATTTTATGGTAGAAATAAATTCAACCTCACTGCTCAAAATTTTGAAACTTCACAAATTTAACCAAAATTAAAAAAAAAAATTACTTAATTTACCAAAATCATACCTGATTTCCATCATTTTTTAAATAAATTTGATACAAGTTTTCTGGGACAAACTTAAAAAAAGGCAGGACACGATTGCAATGCTCCGTTTACATAAAACATTAATATAATTTAAAAAAAAATTACCTAATTTACCAAAATCATACCCGGATTTCCATTATTTTTTAAATAAATTTGATACAAGTTTTCTGGGACAAACTTAAAAAGGCAGGATACGATTCCAATGCTCCGTTTACATAAAACATTAATATTTGCCAGAACTTTATGATAAATAAATTCATCATTACCGTCACAGGGCTGCAAGGCACCAATTAATGGCCATGAGCCGTACAAGGCGTATCTTTGTCGCTGAACATAATGAGTACACTGCGGACAACAAAATTTTCATGACATCGGCCAGGGTTGGATAATTAATGCGAGATTTTAATAGTTTAATTGGTAATAATAGCTGCCAATTAATATTTAACCAAGGTTCATTAATGCTGTGAGGTTGTATTGGTTTAAATCTAATTGCGGGTATATATAGTCCTATAGAATTAATGGATTTATAGATTGGGAAATATGTATTTTTATGATAGTTGGTTGTAATAAATAATTGGATTACAATTAGGTAGTTGGGTTATATAAGTTTATATATTTATTGTTATGAGATAGTTAATTAGGAATATTATATATATTTAAGGAGTGGTTTAGGGAGGCTAGGAATTGTTAGGACAGTCAAAAGTGGCCGGAATCCATGTAAAAAAATTTCAATTTTTTTTATAAATATAGTGTTTGAATCATGTTTTTGATGATGGAAATAAATTCAACACCATCAAAAAACTAAACATGTAAGACAATTAAAATTATGAAATTTAACTTCTTTTACTTAGATTTAAAAAATTCCTTGCCAATTTTTTTCAAAATATAATTCAGTAACAAAATAATAATTAAATTACTATTTGGATAATATATTTACTTACATCCAACTATAAACCTATACAACCACGTCATTTACTACCAATAACATACCATTTATTTTCTGCTGGCTGGGCCCTGAGCCATACCCAAGTCAGTACAGACATGCTGCAAAACGGGGATCGAGGAGGATTATTATTTATTACCGGTGATTTTATGACGGGACGGAGATTCTGGGTGCCTTGGATTCGAAAAGCCGTGGCGCCCGACTGTTGGCACCCTCGTGCGGTGAGAGATTTCAAACGTTGGGTGAATCCAACGCGCACAGTCCATGCCGTCGCTGCAGCCTGTGATGATTGATTGCGTTGGCAGAGAAAAAAATTGTACTGTGACCATCCCTCGTGTCCTCTCGGCACGCAAAAAACTGGTGGAGCTTCTGCTGCTGGTTTCGTACGCGCCCTCGACTTTGAAGCCGACTGGAGTCTTGGCTTTGGTCAGAGCCCGTCGTGGCGAAATACCCGAACCGATCCGGACCGGGGGGCCCTCCCTCAGATGTCGGACTCGGGTGGCACTTTGGGAAAACGAGCTCGTTCGTTCTGAGCGGCCTCACGCGACTGATTCTTCTTTCAAACACTCTCTGACAGAATACCTGCGGGAGCCTCGGAAGAAATTGCAGGCATTCCCTTCCCTTCCCATCCACTCCTCGCTCTGGAGACGTGCCCGGCTAGCTTTCCTGTTCTGGTTGTGAATAACGTCTGCGAATAGGGTTTGCAGGGAAAGAATGGTACGCACATAGTTTGGGGATAAATAATCTCGGGTATTCCAATTTCCCGAGTCCATACGTGACATGACTGCCGTCGACTCGGGCAGGTCTGACACTGTTGGATTTACCCAATCACTTCTATTTCTGCCCTCGTTTATGCAGAAGATTCTGAAGAAAATCTAAGGCATTTATCCTCGATTAGACTCTCTCATCTCGGTTTTCGCGTACATTTACTCCACCCTATAAAAGTATAGGTCATCGATTCTTGTAATTAACAGAATATTACTTGTTACACTGTTTTTATAGACATTTGATCGAATTCTAATCTTATCGCCGTCACGCCATTTCCATATTTTAAAAGTAGTAGTCTATAACGTGATTTTTTGAAAGTGTTTTCCGGCGGATTTTTCTGGTCAAAATCCGGCAGCAATTCATTGGAATCCCATGTTTGATAGCTAGTTTCTGCACAATCAATGGATCCCAAGGGTTTTTCAGGGCGCTGAATCCAAATATGCAGTTTAAAAACCATTTTAACTGCTAAAAATCAAGATTTAACCTCATTTCTTCCGCCGGATTCCATCACCGGAATCTCCAAAAAGTTGCATTATAGACAACTCCATTTTAAAATAAAACCACAAACTCTTAACGATTTAGGATTTGAAACTCGATAACGCCCGGAAAATGCTGATCCCAACTTGAACCCAAGAAAAAATAATAAATTTTAAATTTTAAATATTTTAAATCAAATAGTAAAAATCTCTTAATTTTTTTAATGGCTATGATTTTTGGTGAAATTTTAATGATATATCCATATCCATATATATATTATTTTGTAAAAGTGATTTGAAAAGAGTTAAGAAAATTAAATTAATGATATATATATAATTTTCAATTAGGTTAAATGTATAAGTGACTTAAAATTTAATTAGACTAGAATTAAAAAATTACTTTGATCATGGTTTTTTTAATGTATATTATTGTGTATTATATTTTGTTGATAAAAAAGAATTGTAATATAATATTGGTTTAATAAAATGAAAATTTCCATAATTATTTATATGTGAAAAAAATGTAAGAGTAGAAGTTTGCTCTCCTAGATATCACCTCTAAGAATATAAGTTTACTCCCTGAAAATTTTCTTCAAATATATGGTTTTTTTATTATTGAAAGGTATACGACTCTATTTGACATAGTTTTGGTAATTGCTAAAAGGGATTGAAGCTTTCTTGCATTTGAGATGAAATCACTTTTTGGCTTTGAGTAAGAAATGAGTTTAAGGAAACCCATAGGTATTTGGTAAGAGTAGAAGCATGCTCTCCTAGATATCACCTCCAAGAATATAAGTTTACTCCCCTACACCCCATCTATAAGTCATTTTGGAAAACATGATTTTTTTTTTAATAATATAATGAGTAAATTTATCACTAATAAATAATTTTAAATGATGTAGTTTTCCTTGAATATAGTAATGACCTACATTCATAAATCACTACCACTAATAGTTATTCTAAATAAAAATTGATTTCTAACATATAACAATCATAATACATCACATTTAGATTAATTATACACACACTAAAACTTCATTATTCTAATATGTCATCTCATGGGGAGGAGTTGAGGAGGAAAGTCACTTGTGTAGGAATTAAATTATATCTAGGGGTCGAGCTTCACACAATCTCATTGATAACATCTCACTATGTCTCACTGTAGGTAGATCGTTCTCCCATCCAATAGATAGATTAACTTTACCCTAAATTCAACTTAATTGTATATATAATCTAAAACAAAACAAAATGAAACTTTACAAAACAAAATTTATATTTATATTAAAATAAAAATACTCCTAAAGGGTGTTTCATTGAATCCCAGTCTTGGCATTCCTTAATATTTGGTCCCAGAAATGAGACATACACAATAACTATGGATGAGGTAGATAGGGTTAAAAGGAGGAGCAAGGTGGTGCTTCAATTGAAAAAGTTTAATGATCAATTTGATGGGCATAGATTTTTGGGTGGTGAGGAGAGAAGCATTGTATCTAGACTAATCTTAGTGAGAGGATGATCCTACTTCCTCATGCTTGGATTATTGAAGGTGCTACGAGGTTAAGAGAATAAATTTTGTATGGTTATTTTTAAGGGAGGAAGGCTTCACCTTCCAAGTCAAAACTTAGGTTAGTGAAGTTTGGGGTAATGTGCATTTCAGTAGATTAATATTTCACTTTTTATTTGAGGATTTATTATTTTTGTTATTTTTGGGTTCAAGTAAATAGGGATATATAGAGGAGCAAGGTGGTGCTTTGATTGAAAGAGTTTAATGATTAATTTGATAGGCATAGGTTTTTGGGTGGTGAGGAAAGAAACATTGTATTTAGACTGATCATGGTGAGAGGAAGATTGTACTTCCCATGATTGGATTATTAAAGGTGTTAAGAGGTATGGTTATTTTTAAGGGAAGCATGCTTTACCTTTCAAGTTAAAAACTCAAGTTAGAGAAGTTTGGGGTAATATGCATTTGAGTACATCAATATTTCACCTCTTATTTGAGGATTTTTTTTGGGGGGGTTACCTTTTAAAAGGATGTGGTATTCAAGGGAGGTTGGTGGATGTTTCAGATTTTGAATTGTATTTAGTTTTTTGGTTTCAACATTTTGACACTTTTCAAACACATATTCATTTTCTTTGAGTTCGATTTTTGGAACTCATTCCTTGTTTCTATTAGTTCAATATTTTGTAAGCAATAGTGGATGTCTTGAGTTCATTCCAATCAGTAGATTTGAAAATTGGTTTTGCTAATTGAAAAGATTTTTTTTCATACTGGTACAAATCACTGGAACAGGGATTTGTCAAATAAGTTTATTTTGGATTGTAGGAAGATATAACCAATTTAAACATTAAACTATAACTTTATTCCTTTAAAATGCAAGAATTTTTATGAAGTAGGACATATTTTGAATGATTTTTCTTGAAAGTATTTTGCATATAAGAAACAAAGGAACATTCCTTTGGGAGATTCTTTAAAGGAAGGCTATGTGGAAGTTTTTGCACTAGTGATGCATTAGTTTGTTTAGCCTCAAGGAGATGACCAAGACTTTGTTTTCCCATGTGGAAAGGAGAGTATTAACCTTAATGCATTTGTGGACATGATGGATAATAGTGTAGATCTTTCAATTCCATGGATTTTTGGTTCAAAGTTGGATAGCCTAGGTAATCTCTCCCAAAGCATAGATACCTTAAATTCCAAATTTTCACTCTCTACTCTACTCGGACATGATCAATCTCCTCTTCAATTTAGGGTTGAGACATTATCAAGCCAGAAGGACCCTCTTGTGGAGATAAGCATGGTATAAGATGGTACTTGTAACATCCCTACCAGGGATCCTCACGTATCATCTTTAGAGAAGTCCATTGAGGTCAATAATGAGGTCAAGGTTTTAGTGAAAAGGATAAGAGGACATTGTTGCTAGTCTTATTTAGATATATTAAATCGTAAGTTTTGATGGGAGACAAAGGCTCTCACTTATCTGGCTCTGAGTCTTGCTCATCTAGTTATTATTCCTTCTAATTATGGGTGTCTATTTTCTTCACCAAGGTTGCCAACATATTTTCCTACTAGGAAACTTGTGGGGGACTATAATGTGGATATTTTTGATGAGTAGAAGTATGTTCTATTATCCTCTAAGGGGTATCATGCATCCTCCAATAATCCTCATTGTAATCCAAAATCTTCCATGGTTTCTTCGTGTAATTTTTGTTTCTTCGAATCTCTCCCCTCTAAGATTTTGGATTAAAAGGACGAGTTCAAAGAATCATCATATCACTTGAGAAGGTATTCTTTCTCCACTTTGTGGAGGATATGTGGCACTCCACTGTGAATGGCTATTTTGATTTGGATTGTAATGTAGTTCGATGGAACTACATTATTTTGTATTTTACAATTTGTCATTCTCGTTAAAAATCTTCCAATATAAAGCTCTTACATGCACTATATTGTTTCTTTTGAACAACCATCAAGAATAAAAGGCATAGTTTGTTTTATATTGACGTGGTTTGATGTGGCAACTTTTTGACTTTTTTCACTGAAATCTAGTGATACGATTCTTGGTGAGATGACAATGTTTTATTGTTTAAAATATATATTTTTAATGAAAAAATAGATTAATGCTCTAAAAAACCATTAACAAACTTGAATGGTGTATATTCAAAAACCTGAAAATACAATTTTCTCAATTTCTAATTATATTTAAACAAAATCAACTTAAAAAACCAAAAAATGATTGCATTAAATTACTATATTTCTTTTTAAATAAATGAGAAATTTATAATCTTCGTTATAAATTTAAATTCAACATTATGATGTAACATTGTGAGTAAAAATTCATAATAAAAAACCATGATAATTATATGAAAGAAGAAAATGTTACTTGAGGTTTTCATTAAAACACCATATCCCTTACTAAAATTCTGAAAAATATTCGAAATAGAAAATAAAGAGTTCATATTCTTACGAACATTGTTTCGTTCCAAAAATAAACTTAAGACACGTCTCAACATAGTTCATAGACCTATCAACATGGTTCATAGACCTATTAGACCTGTGTACTTTTGGAAAAAAGAGTTAACAATACATGTCTCACATAATGCCAAGGGCCATTTTTTAACTTCATTGGAAAGACATTTTGTACTTTATTGATTGAATACTTCTACTAAATTCTTAAGGGAAGAAGAGTCCTCACATTAAAAACAAAAGTTTCAAGCGAAGTACAATCTCGAGGGAGAGAGGAGAAACAAAAACATTTTGTACGTTGATGACAAAAGTGTGCAGGGAGAAGCAGAAGATTTTGTACATTGTTGAAAAAAGTTTGTCGTAATATCTTGAGTGAGAGACTAAAGATTGTGTACATTGTGGCAAAGTTTGTAGTAAGATTGTTTTTGGGGGAGAGTCTTTACATTACATTATAAATACAAGTTCCAAGAGTTGTAAAATTTAAGAGAGGGTGAGTTTGTACCTTAAAGTTAAGAGATTATGTACGATTTTCTGAAATTTTTATTAGGAGTAAATTTTAATTTAACTAATGGAGGGGAATAAATTTTAATTTAAGTAATGGAGAGATACTTTACATTAGAAATAAAAGTTTCAAGTGACATATTTTTTAATTGGGAAATAATATCAAAGTTAAATAACATTTCTACATCATTCTTGGGAGCATGATGAGCTTCAAAAATGACTAGGCATAATATCTCTTTGTTTAAAAACTTTTGCTTATACAAGAGAGTAGAACTTTATGTATTAATTTCTTAAATAAACAGATAAAGTCTCAAAAACTAGTCACAAAGAAAATATAAATTCAATGCATAATTAACTTACAAGAAGATGTTCAAGGATTCTTTGATGCCCTTATTGGATATTCATTTTCTACTTTTGTGTTGTTTAGCCTTAGATTTTATTCCCCTTGTAAGGGGGGATAGGGGTTTGATGCCTTCAAAATTTCGACAAAGGATTTAGAAGGTTCAGGGTGAATGATCCAAGTGGATATTGGTGGCCATCCGCCTATTTCACTTGGACCCCACCATTGTTTCTTTCATTTTCCTTAATTGTAGCACAATTTACTATTTTTGGCAGTTTTTTGGGTCTTGAACTTCCAAATCCGTTTTGAGGCCCTAAATGACATTTTTTTTTGGAAAATAGGCAAACCTATTTATGTGGTCGAAAGTTGTATTCCTCTCATAGATCTTTCTAGCAAGGTATTCTACGTGTGAAACAGAGATTGTATGCCAAAGTTACGACCCCAAGAAGTTGATGTACCAATTTAACCCAACAAGGCCCACAGACTTTTGGCGCTTAATCTCATAGAGTTAAGTTTTTGGATGTTTAGGGTTTTCCATTGTTTCTCAATAATAAATATGCCTTCGAGCCTCATTGGAACATAGTTCAAAGGGCATGTAGCCGCCACATCTCTTCTTAGAGATAAGCTACCATCACATGAGCTAGTTTATTTCCATTCTGCATGTGAACAATTTTCAATACTTTGTTATTAATGAATTGAAGTTATGTTTTCATTGTATCTCTGTGCTTCTGTTTATATTTGTATTTCATTTTGTTCCTGCATAAATCTGGATCATTGAACCTGCACTACTAGTTGCATCTCTTTTTCCACTTCTAGAGCTAAACCCCTTTCTTCTTCCTCTGGTTTCTCATTTTCCTCCTTTGCCTCTTATGAGTCTTCTTTGTTTTCCTCTTCATCAACCTCTTCTTCTTCTTGTGCAATGGGATCTAAGCCTTTAGGTGATGGATCAACGTCACTATTTGGGTGAGTTGAATCATTAATATTCACTACTTGCTCCTCTTCACCCTCCTATCTTTTTTTCCATATTTACTATTTCCTCTACATTTTATAAATTTTATTTTTCCTTTAAGTTTTGGAATGCTCCATATTTGTTAATTCTTGAAAAAGGTGGACCCTCTTGTAATGATTTTGGACTTGTTATCCCTTTTTGTTGGAATTGCCATCTTCCATTCAAGACTATCTCAATTGTGGCTCCTTCAACAACTATTGCTTTACCCACTACTTTGAAGAAGGATACTTTGCTTGAATTTTTGGGCAATTTTTAACAAAACATCCATAGGCATGATAGGTCATACATTTAAGTGGAATATAATTTAATGCTTGTTGGTGACTCCACTCATTTAGATTAATTTTTATGGCTTTAGGGAGTCCCTTCCCTAGATCACCCTCCACATCTGTTATTTCATAGATGTTATAACCCTATTTAACACCCTAAAGTTGGAGGGAAAGCATACACTAACGTATCATAGTTACTAGACTGAGATACCTTTCTCTTAACCCTAGGAAGGAAGTAACTAAAGTTTCATTGATCCACTTGCTTAACATGGAGGAATGTCACATCACTTTGTTCCTATGTGCAATGAGAAATGAACATGCCATCATTGTTCTATATGTATATGATAGAATAATGAAGGTCCCGCCTTCTAGAACTACTTATTTCCAAGGAGAACACTTTCAATTGGAGGAAATGACTTGTCATGTGGTCTCATAATTGGTGCTTAAGACTAACTTATTTTGGTCCTATGTGTCCAAATATATCCTTACATCTCCTTGAGAAGCTTAAATAAGGAGGCCATTCCTAGGGGAGAAGAGGAGAAGACCATAGTAAGGAAATACTAGTGAAATTTTTGGGGAGGCATATTTGCATACTATAGTGAGCCTGAATATAGAATATTAGAGGAGGAGGAGACAAGACCAAGAGATTGGAATGGAGTTCTCACCACGAGGACTTCACTCAATGAACCCATGACATATCATGTGCATTTGTGGTATACTAAACAATACCTCTAATTTGAATATATATTGGAAAATACCTCTAAAAATCACATTATTTAACCCCTTACCAATATGAACCCAATACACCTTCCCAGTTTAAAAAATCCCTACTTTCCCTAGATATTGTAGGTATCCATTTTTTCGTTAACATTTTTTATACCCCTTTATATTTTTTCGTTAACTTTGAACTCCATTTTCAATACCTGCCAATGTAAAAACCCTTTACCTCCTAATATATGCTAAATATATTGTGTCATTTTTCCCTCAATATATATCCCCCAATATGAACCCATGTGGTATGGTATTTCTTCCTTAGTGAAGCCCCCGTGGTGCTCACATCCATCATATCTGATCCGAATTAGATCATTATATTGTTTATCATCCATCTCTATGCATTTGGAGTGGAAAAAGTGGAGGAATCAACTCACGAGACTGTTTTAGTGGCAGGATCCAATTTGGCAAAACGGGGCCTGAAACCTTCTAGGAGCATTTTGAGATAGCAAACGACGTTTTTTTGGGGTAAAACTTTTCCACTTAAGCCCCATACCTTTTTAAACTATTCTACATAGATAGCTTTACAACGACACAAGAATCACGTTAATCGGAGTCTATATGCAAACATTATGCCACTCAGAGGTTGACCTTCCTGTTTTCACACCTATAGTTCGGGAGGATGCCATGTCAGCCCCCATTATTCATGGAAAAGGGGCTAGCCATGTGTTTTTGATGTAAAAGACTTTAGAAGAGTCTATTTTGTAACTCTAGTTAAGAGTTTGTTAGGTCCCTATACTACTAGTGTAACCCCTTATTGTTATTAGTACAACCCCCTTATTATATTGTTGTGCACATGTAGTCCTCATATTGTTATTATTGTGCCCCATAGAAGCCCACTATTGTTATTATTGTGCCCTTACATTATTATTGTTATGTCGACTTTGATTATATTATGACCCCTTAGACTCCTATATATAGAAAAGAGGCCTTGTAATTTGTATCATCCAAGAATTGTTCATTTGTGTAATGTAAAGGAGGTTGCCCTTTCGAAGAGGCTAAATTATAAGGCGTTGATCTATCTTTTCTATCTTTTTGTGAGCTGGTTTCATAACATTTGGTATTAGAGCTTTGGATTCTAGGGTTTTGTTGCTCCAAACAGGTCATTGTGGCATTTTCGCTATAATTTTTTTCTACGACATTTCAGAAGCTAACAAAAAAACCCATTTTAGAGGAAATCTCGCTGAACCTCGGGTCTGAATTTCAGATCTTGTCTCGCTATATTTTCAGCGATATGATCTGAGGAAGTTAAGGTTTTTGCAAGCTCTAGAATTTCATCCAAACAGGTCATTGTGGCATTTTCACTATAACTTTTTCTCTATGAAGTTTCAGAAGCTAAAAAAAAAAAAACCCATTTGAGAAGAAATCGGTTTGAACCTCACGTCTGAATTTGAGATATTGTCTCGCTATATTTTCAGAGATATGATCTGAGAGAAACTGGTTTGAACCTCATGTCTGAATTTGAGATATTGTCTCGCTATATTTTTGGAGATATGATCTCAGGAAGTTAGGGTTTTTGCAAGCTCCAGAATTTCATCCCAAACAGGTCATCGTGGACTTTTCACTATAATATTTGTTCTACGAAGGTTTAGACTCTAAAATTAGAACTCATTTGAAATGAAATCTTGGTGACACACGGTTCCAAATTTTAGATCTTGTCTCACTATATTTTCGGAGATATAATCTGAGACATTTAGGGTTTCTACAAGCTCCCTAATTACATCCTAAACATGTGACCTTGGGAAAATCATCATAAATTTCTCTCTGAGCATCAAATTGAAATTCCGTAAGAAGTTTCAGAAAGAGGACAGACTGTAGTTTTCTGTATATCGATTTCAGGTCCTAAGGTTGAAACAATGACACGTGGCACTTCGTACAAGTTTTCTCTAATGAACCAGTCTATAATCGGGTCATCGTGGGAGATTTGACATAACGCTTCCTTACAGAATCCAATATTGATCAGACTTTTCAGGTTATAAAGAGGACTCATAGGGCTACAACAAGACGAAATTTCAGAACTTGGAGATCTGAAATTACATAGTTACAATCGTTTCAAGATCGAGCTCCTAAAATCAAGAAAAAGCGAGATGAGGAAGTTTGATGGCAAGGATCCGGTAAATTGGATACTACAGATGGAGAAATACTTTGATCTACATGGCATACCACTGTTACAAAAGGTACATATTGCATATAATGTCGTGAACAAATCCCTATTTAAAGTGTAAGAAAAAGTTGATATCAAGCCATACCACAACGATATCGACGCTTTGAAGCTTATCCACTAGTTGTAGTAGCTGGAAGTTTATTTTAGTGTCCATCAGATCGAGGAAGGGTAAAAGATCTCATTCATGCAGCTGAAATGGGAGGGCCATACACTAACTTGGTGGGAGAGACACACAGAAACCCCGAGGTTGGAGGGAGAACCTCTAGTGACTAAGTGGGAGGATTCCAAAACCATCATTAAGTCACTGTTTTATCCCATTGGGTACGTGGAAGACTAGTGGATTTGGTGGCATTACTTCAGGCAAAAGTCGAGCCAAAGCATGCAGGAGTACACCACGAAATTCAGAAAGATGGCTATAATGTTGGGTATCTCTCCAAAGAACCCAGATTTAATCCTCAAGTATTTGGGGGGTTTTCACTGCCATATGCATGAGCAAGTGATGTTGTTCAAGCCCAAAATTGTGGACGAGGCTTGTGTACAGGCACAATACCTGGAGAACATAGGCATGAAAAGAGCGCAATCAAGTGGATTGAAGAAAAAAGAGCAACAAGACGCTTCTAAGGATGGGAAGAAGAAGCAAAAAAGGGGAAAAGATAAAAAGATGGCAAGCACAACACACCAGTGCAAAGATCCTATCAACCATTGCAACCATTGCAACTTTGATGGTCATACAGAGGAGAAGTGTTGGAAGTTGCATCCAGAGCTAAACCTGAAGAACAAGAAGAAATATAATAAGAAGAATAATCTCATGGCCATTGATTCGAGCAACCAAGTTGAAAGCAACTTGGACGTGGATGAGAATATCATCTGTATATTAGTGCAAAAGGAGGTTAATTTGAGTAGCCTTCAACAATAGGAAGAGAAAGAAATGACCAAACTCTTCCATGTAAAGATACATGTCAAGAAGATGAAGATTGATGCTCTATTTGACTCAGGATCATAGGAAAATCTCATTGTAGTAGATCTAGTCAAGAAGTTGGGGCTGGAAGTTGGTGATCATCCAAACCGATATCTATAGGGATGGGTACATAAGGGTGTAGAGTTGAAGGTAACAAAACAATGTAAAATTAGATTTGCTATCAGTGCTGATTTTATTGATGAAGTAGATCTGGATGTGGTTCCCCTTGATGTATGTGGAGTCGTGTTTGGGAGTCCATACATGTACATGTGTGATGGAATATTCATGAGGAGATCTAACTAGTACCGACTCATCAAGGATGGAAAATCATTCATCATCAACCCGCACAAAGGCAAGTAAAAAATTTCATTAGTAAGTGCCAACTAAGCCAAGAAATTGATCATTTCCAACAAGAAGTATGTTTTATTGTTTTTAAGAGAAAATCAGTCCATAGAGGAATTAATAAGAGGAAAGGCATCCCTAGAGGGGTGTACTAAGAAACAAAAAATAATAATTGGAGGAGTTGTTACAAGCATACAAAAATGTGTTCCGAGAGCCTAAAGGGCTACCCCCTAAGAGAGAAGTGGAGCACAAGATCTAGCTATTTCCAGATTCCCCATTGCCAAATATTGGGTTGTATAGACAGTCTGTTATAGAATCACGTGACGTGAAGAAACAGTTGCAACACCTACTGGAACAGGGTGTCAATTGATTGGGTACATCACCATGTGGGTCACCCATCATCATTATGCCAAAGAAGGATGGGACTTGGCAGATGTGTATAGATTATAGGGCATTGAATAAAATCGCGCTCAAGAGCAGATACCCCTTGCCCAGGATATACGACCTGCTATATCAGTTGCAACAAGCAAATTATTTCACCAAGATGAACTTGAAGTCTGGATATCACCAGTTTCAAGTCAAAGAAGAAGATGCATGGAAGACTGCCTTCAAAACTAGTCAAGGTTTGTATGAGTGGTTAGTTATTCCATTTGGCCTATGCAATGCATTAGCTACATTTATGAGATTAACAAATGATGTATTGCATTCTTTTATAGATTCATTTTCTATTGTCTAATTGTATGATATACTAGTATATAGTGTTACATGGGAGGAGAATATTTCACATTTGACGCAGGTGCTGGAAACATTGAAGAAGAACCAGCTGCTAACAAATCTCAAGAAGTGTGAGTTTGCACAACAATACTTGGTGTGTTTGGGATATGTGATTGGTGGATGATAATTGAATATAGATCCTTCCAAGATGGAGGCCATCATGAAACGGTCGGTGCCTACTAATGTTACTGAGGTTAGGAATTTCATTGGAGCAGCACAGTACCTGAGGAAATTCATAGCCTCATTTTCAATGGTAGAAACAACGCTCATGCCATAATAGCAAGTGGCAAGAGTTTCCAGTGGGGAAAATGGCAGCAGAAGGCTTTCGATGAGTTAAATAAGAAGATTAGTGAAGCACCAGTTCTGACATTACCAAACTTGCAACGACCCTTTGAAGTGGAGACAAATGCAAGTGGGTATGCTATGGGAGTTGTCTTGATGCAAGGAGGAAAGCCCGTTGTGGCTACCATTCTAAAGTATTTCATGGGGCAACTCGTAACTACCCTACCTACGATAAGGAGCTCTATGCCATGGTGCATGCTGTGAAGAAGTGGAAGCACTATCTGATGGGAAAGGAGACAATAATCCACATGGATCACCAATAGTTATAGTACCTGAAGGCCTAGAATAAGTCACAACAAACCAGGAATTACAAGTGGATGGGGTTTTTACAAAAATTTCATTTGGTGATCAAGTATAAGAAGGGAAACACAAACAAGTTGGCTGATATGCTTTCATGGCCACCCACATCAAATATTACAGCTTTGGGGACTCTTATGCACATGGAACTATTCACCCATGATGCACATTAACAATATTAGGACTTCAAGGAGGTGTATAAGTAGTTACAGAGTCAGAGTCATGTGCACAATGGCGACAAAACCATTGACTACCATCTCCAAGATGGGTTACTCTATAGGTTGGATAAGCTATGTGTTCCTAAAGGTGAGCGTTTTTAGCTGATTAGAGAGGCTCACACCTCCAAGGTTACAGGGCACTTTGGTGGAGGGAAGACAATGGCTAACTTGCTGAGGTATGTGTATTGGCCCAACATGCAAGAGAAGGTAGCTAGGTTCATAAGAGGATGCATGCTTTGTTGTACCAGCAAGCTAGCAATAGGAAATAGGGTTTGTATTACCTATAACTACTCATCCTTGGGAAAGCATTTCCATGGACTTTGTGGGAGATTTACCGACAACCAGGAAGGGACATGAATACCTATTTGTGGTAGTTGACAGGTTCAACAAGATGTGTGTTCTGATGCCCTGTAAAAAGACCATCAGTAGACAAGAAGCAACAAACTTCTTCTTTGGACAGGTCTAGGTACACTTTGGGATAACAAGGAGCATCATTTCAAATCGGGATACAAGATTTATTAGTGCATTCTAGACTACATTGTGGGAGAAGATGGACATGAAGTTGAAGAGATCTACAAAATTCCATCCACAGACAAATGGGTAGATAGAAGTAGTCAATAGGACTTTGATACAACTTCTAAGAGGTTACAACCAAAAAAATCTGAAGAACTAGGATGAAAATATGGTATATATACAACATTCTTATAACAGAGCAGTCCACACTTCTACAGGAAAGTCCCCATTTGAAACTTGTTTTGGATATTTTCGACCTTCCCCTTTAGATATTGCATATGGGCAACAAGGGGGAGTGAAGGAAGACCTTACAGGAGATTCTTTGAGGGTTGACAATTTTATAGAGAAGATCAGGCTAATCCATCTATAGGTGTAAGAAACACTTCATAAGTTGCAGGTGAAGTATAAGGCCAGGCATGATCAACACAAAACAGAGAAATCATTCAAGGTGGGAGACAAATTATGGTTATAGTTGAACAAGGAGAGGCTGCAGGGGTCTGGTAAGAAAATCAAGGCTCTAAGGTATGGTCCCTTTGATATACTAGAAAAGGTGGGTGATAATGCCCATTGACTCAGTTGATCACCATATATGCGCATTTACTCAGTTGTAAATGTAGATAATTCGAAACTCTATGAGCCTTACATGCTAGATCAGGAAGAGGAACAGGTCCTACCTTCTGTGGAGGATTTTGCACTTGACGCTCAAGCAGAGTTAACAGAAGATACAATTTTGTAGAAGAGGTCCAAAACTACCAGACAATAACAAAAATACCTTTGGCAGATTGGGTTGAAGAGACAACTTCCAGGAAAAGCTAAATGGTACACCAAAGAGTAGTTGGAGGAAAACTTTCCTCACCTCATTGAGTAAAATATTTTGGGGACCATAAGCCTCCCAAAATGGGCAAGTGTGATCCAAATTGGATCATCATATTTTTTATCATCTATCTCAATGCATTTGGAGTGGAAAAAGTGGAGGAATTAGATTATGAGACTGTTTTTACCGGCGAGACCCAGTTTGGCGAAACGACGTCCGAAACCTTCCAGGATCATTTTGAGGCATCAAACAACATTTTTTTTGGGTAAAAACTTTTCATGATATTCTCTACACTAATAACTTTCTAACGGCTCAATAATCACGTCAATCAGAGTCTGTATGAAAAAGTTATACCACTCATAAATTGACCTTCGTGTTTTCACACCTAAAGTTCGAGAGGATGTCGCGTCAACCCCAATTATTCATGGAAAAGGGGCTAGCCACATGTTTGTGATGTAAATGACTTTAGAAGAGTCTATTTTGTAACTCTAGTTAAGAGTTGATGTAGTTAATATTAACCACTAGTAGGCTATCGCGCTGTGTTATAATCAGCCCACTAGGAGGTAGAGACATTCTATTCTTTCAAGAGCATTTTGTTCCATAGTTGAGAAAATATAGCCATGAGAGATAGGAGGCAGTGCACACACACAAAGGATCTGTGCACTATAGTAGCCCATGGGCCACAAGCATTACTTCTTTGTATTTGCAACCATATTTCCAGACAGAAAAAGAAAGTGAAACAACCTCACGTTCTAGTTGGGGTTTCTATCGAAAGGGTTTCCCAGAGAGCATATCTTGTGTATTATGTGTGTGTGAGCTTATTTTTTCGTTCTCTACTTTTATGCTTGATTTAAGTTTACATGCATGCACTAATTACAGTTAATGTTATAGATGTAGAAATTAAATAAAATTGTAATAGTGTAGAATCTCAGATTTTTAATATAATATTATCAGATCTGTTGTGATAAACTGTCCAGTGGAATATCCATGGCAGTTTATGGATCAATATCATTTGCAAGTAAATACATTATCTTTAACATTGATTTCAATATGTTTCCCCCAATATTTGTCATTTGCTAAATTGTTTCATATGGAATTGAATTAACATGGATAATTTGATTTAGATTTAATTACTACTCTAATAGATCCTTTTTCCAAGGAAATATCTAGGTAGATCCACCCAAATAGATCACACCCAGTCGACTTATTAGCAACCACCTAAAAACAAATTAAAAAAAAAAAAGGAAAAAGAAACTCCAAACCCTGCAATCTTAAATAATTATCTTTAGATCTACGTAAAATATTATAAAAAACTTGTAAAAAACTTATCAAAATGGCAAACAATTGTAGAAGAGAGCCCAATGGAAAGAACTTTAACTTTATTAATTAACAATATCACTTATGGAGCATAACATATATGACTTGGGTCTTTAATGTCCTCCTCCATGGGAGGGCTCTTTTGTGCCACTACACTTCATATAGTTGTTTTTTCTCTCCTCTGGTTGCAAGTGAGAAAAAGAAGAAAAAAAGTAGAACTCAATGTGTAGAGCTCAAGAGTTATGGGATCAGAGTGACGACGGTGATAGGGATCATGTGTGTAAGGTGAGGAAAAACCTCTCAATTTATAATAAAATTCTAGGATAGATCTAGATTTGGTAAAATAATAGAATATTATTAGATACAATCAAGATTTAACCATTATAGGCATTTTATTATATTTGGGGGAGGAAAGCATTAATGAAATGGTCAATAATCTTTATTTATTTAACTAAAAAAATAGTGATTATTTGAGTTAATCAAGAAAAGTGGGTGAAATAATTAATAAATGAAAATGGTTTATTTACTATTTCTAGGAGATAAGGTCAAAATAAGTTAGAAATAATTACTAAATAGTTATTTAATAATTATTTCATAGGAGAGAAGTATAATGATTAAGTAATAATACATAAATAATGATTTATTTAATTATTCCAATGGATAGGTGAAAATATTTTTAATTAATTTCACAAAATGGGTAAATATGAAAATAACTTGAAATCAATTAAAGGAATTTTTGGGTTATTTTCAAGTGGGTAAATTAATTAAACAAAAATAAATTAGGAAAAGTGGTTCTCTAAGTTATTTCCTAAGGTGAAAGTGGGTTTTAATGTGTAAAACCCATACTACATACTGATTTCGTCCATCCTAGTGAAAAATGACTAGATGATCACTTTTTTGGTGATAACAATAACAATTTTATATAGGATGAATTTTCGGTAAGAAAAACTTGTGACTCCATTGGGGATAAATCCATTATATTTATCTTCAATTTTTTTTTATAAATTCTTGGTTTAGATTGTTCTCTGAGTCTTTTCTAGTTTTTTCTATCTTTTCTGTGTAATTCTTTAGTAAGATCCTCCCTAATCCATTAAATTCGAGATTGTTTAGAGTGGAAAACCTCGTGAAAACCCTTCATCGCTCAGTCTCCTCATTGATGTAGTGATAATAGTAGTAATATTAGTTGTCTTAGCCATGCGTTAGGTGATGATGGTTAGATCATTACTTACGATACTCCATGATAGAGCGTTAATACTTGTAGAAGGCCTTTTTAATGAATTTTTCCCTATTTGAGATCTATCTTAGATTCATTAGGTCTTGGAGGACTTTATTCCATTGTGATTAGACTCAGAATACAATCTTATCATTATATCTCATTATATTTGGTGGATTTGGGTCTCTCTTGATGTGCTTGGGATTGAATGCGTTTATTTTGGTTTCTTGAGTGAACTATTTGTTGAAAGATGATCAAACTAGGGTCTTTAGTATCTGTTGATTGATTTGGCTAAGTGATTATAACTTTTTTCTATTGTGTTCAAACAAATTAGGAAAATCAAGTTTTCTTGATTATATTATTGGTTTGGGTGTGTTCATTTGTGGTGGCATTAGTGGGATTTTTCATCTTGGTTGCCTCCAATGTCATACAGTCCTAAAGTTGGTTGGTTGTGAATGTCTTTATTTGCCTTATTAGATATGTATATTTGCATTCGATTTGAAAAGTTTGGTTATTTTATTTTGAGTTCTTTTGTTTTCATATCCATTGGTATTCTTGGTTTGGATGTATCAAGTGCAAATTAGATTTGTGAATCAAATACTTTGCAGATTGAAACATTCACTGAGAGAGTATGAGTTCTTTATTTTTTTGTTGAAGGAGGAATATATATCTTCCATTTAATTAGACAGCTGATGAGCCTCTCAATTACTTTTAATTATCTTAATGAGCAATTAATCAACCACACGTTTAAATTTTTAATCCGAGGTTTGTTTGGAACTTGCAAACTATTGTGCAAATTCTATGTTAGTGCAATCTAATATATGTCATGAAGTTGTAGTTATATAATGTTTGGCATAGTTCAAGATATAAATTCTTTCATAGGTTAAATATGTATAAAATCACACCACACTTGTAGGAAATAAAGCACACTTGCTAGAAAGTGACTTGCAGGAAAAGTAAATCACACTTGTAGAAAAGGAAATGCACCAATTAATAAGAGCGACTTATTATAGTATAATGTTGTTCTTGGTTTGTTGCAGTAAAGATACAATGACACATGAGTATGATGCAATGTATGATAACCAAATAACATAGAAACAATATTCTAACATGACACAATTCTCAATTGTAAGCTATTGATGAAAATAGAGTAAAAGCAAGCTACAAGTGAGTTGAGTAATAGCCATATTGACCAAAAACAAGAAAATCCATCGTTCAATCATTAGTCATGTGATTAGTGCCTAGAATTACATAACCTAGAGTTGTAGTAATAAGTAATGTGATTGTAGTAGTAGAAAATATTAGAATTGCAACAAAAGGAAATTAATTGTGTTATAACAAAGGAAACTACGAGTTGTAGTAAAAGAAAATTAACAAAATTACAGTGAGATGTAAATCAAGTGGTAGAAATATAAACTAATTGTAATTTAAATAGAATGGTAAAGACTAAGCTACTTTTTAACTTTACCTAATAGTACGAGGCTAAGGAGGGGGCCCTACCTCCTTAGAAAATGTACTGGAAAACCTTCAATCACATAATCACAAGACAAACCTCAAGTGAATAGAAAAGAAGGATATTTCTATTACAAAAAAAAAATCATATAAGAGTCGAAAGTAATTTCTCTTTCTTCTCCCTCTTGGTCTTCAAAGGAAGTCGGGTATTTATACAAAAATATTAATGTTTGAACTGAGTGATAACTTGGACAATTGGCTTGAGCAAATCATGCCACACATCCTGTTGTAACAATACATTCAAAATTTGGTATGATTTGGGAAAAAGTTGAGTCAAATCAATTAAGCATCATTGGTAGTTGAGTTTTCCTTTTTGGTTGGTCACCAACTTTCCTTTGTTGCCTTCCATCTTGAGAAACACATGTTCATTGTACAACTTGAACATTGACCATCGAGTTGTCGTAATGTGTCAGAGTTACAATAATGGAGGTTGCGGAAACAACAGTCACAACAATGAGAGTTGTAGCAATACAAAGTCAAGGAATTTATGAGTTGCAACAACTTCAATGATCCCAGAAAAGTTGCAACATCCCCTTCATTGATCATACCAAAGTTGCAGTGTTGTAGAGAAGTTGTAGTGGAAGGATGGATGAGATTTGCAACACTCTACTCAACATTTTTTAGCAAGTTGGTATTTTTTGTCATCAATTTCAAATTTGGTCATCGATGTTAAGTCTAGGGGAGGTTCAAAAGCACATGAAAAGCAATTGGTTGGATAGTCCTCTTGAAGCCCTTTCCAACATTATATGGCACTTAGCCTAACTCCTAAGGGAAGTGGATCAATAAGGGTTTGAAGCTCAAAAAGGGTTCCAAAGGTTCATGGTTTGAGTGTGGGCCCCTCATTAGATTTGTACCAAATGGTAATATAACAAACTAGTGGCGAGCAATGAGTAGTGGGCAAGAAGGAGTTGGTCATATTGCTCGGTCACCATGGAGATGGAAATAAGAGCCCGAGCACTTATAAAACCACCCAACTCAAAGGACCTTCTCACAACAAATGAGTAGCGAGTGCTAGTTGAAAATGACACTTGGTCACCAAGCACTACAATAGAACAAGAAATTAATGGCTAAAATAGTGCCAAAATTTAATCTATTTCATTTCACAAATTAGACACCTTTGCCAATGCAAAAATGGGTGCAATCAGAAATGTTTATCATAGCACCAGAAATAGTGCCAGAAATAACATCAGAAAGAGCATCTGGAATAGTTTCGAAGAAATAATGCCATAAATAGCATCGTAAATAGTGCTAGGCATAATGCCAGAAATAGAGCGATAATAGCACCAATTTTAGCATTAGCATTTGCTTCCAATTTGGCTTCTACTTTTGTGTCCAGTTTTGCTTCTCATTTTTCTTCTAGTGTGGCTTCCTATTTTTCTTTCAATTTGGCTTCCATTGTTTCTTCGTTTTTTTTGCTTCCAAGCATCGGGAATGGTGCTAGGAATAGCACCAGGTTTAGTGCCAAGATTTGCGTCCAGTTTGACTTCTGAATTGGCTTTCGGTTTTGCTTCTAGTTTTGCTTTATGTTTTTCTTTTACCTTTGCTTCCCATCTTGCTTCTAGTGTGGCTTCCAAAAATTATTATTGTTTTGCATACAATTAAATTAATATGTTTGATTTCAATTTAAATAGTGAAATATATCATGTCTATTAAATAAGTTATCTGATTATACAATAAGTCATATGAATGCATTTGAAATATTTTATAGGATAACATTTATAAATATTTTTTAGGGAAACAAATATCCATACAAAATAACAACATCATTATACTTATTAAATCTCCATCAAAATAGAATCTACAACATCGAGTATATATAAAATAACAAGATAATTATTGTAACATGATCATCATCTATAATTAAAACGAGTCAAATATCAATAATTTAGGTGAATTTGACAACATCCATCATGAGCAGTAAAGAAAAGCCATCATACGTAATAAATATGAATCCAAATCATCAACCACTTTCAATAAGTAAAAATTGATGAATCAATATTGATAAGATCATAATCATATATAACTAAAACAAGTGAAGTTCACATATACTAGTATATCAATAACATGTGGAAATGATACATGCCCAACAGTCGACATAAGTCAAAATGATACATCATCTACAAATGGTATAAATAAAAATGATAAATTATGTAAGACAAAATGATACAAGCGAGTATGATATGTCATGTCCAAATGATATAAGTCAAAATGATAAATGTCCAAAAGATACAACTCAATAATATGGTACTGGAGGTCATGAAAAATATACATAGATAGTAACCATGAAAATCAACATCATAAGAATATTTAAAAAATGATCCATGATGCAATATATATGACCATGAATGTCACTGGAAACCAACAACTACCTCATTATCATCACCACCATTGTGATCATGATGATGATGATCATAATCTATATCAACATCGACCTCATTGTCATTTGTATCTGTGTCATCATGAGAATCATCTATCATCTCAGCATCAGACCCAATGTGATATGGATCTATGTGATGAGGATCATTGATTCATTCATATCTTCTAGAAGATCCTTCTTCTACAAAAAAAATAAATTAGAATGAAAAGTTATTATTGATTTCATGCAATAATTAGTTTCTCTATTATATATCTAATATTACAACATATGAAATGAAATGATAATCATATTAAATCATATCAAAGTGCATATACAATAATAAAATTTCAAATAAGTTACAACTAAGATGCCATTCCAATGATGTAAAACATTCAACAATTCTAATAAACATTAGTAAATATCATAAAAAAATTTGTTATACAATTTAACTATCAATTGTAATTTCTATTACAAAATCTTAAGTACAAACCCTCTCCATTTTTTGCTATGCATTATTATGTTTTCCTTGAAGTTATTATGAGAGTTAACTAGTCTATATGCCTTATTCTCTTATATTTCAGAAGTGAATGTTTTTCTAGGACATTTTGGCACTCCCTAACATGTATTGGCACACACTAGAATGCCTTGGCACTTGGCACGAATTAGCACCTAGCACATTTATGCATGCTTGACACACATTGGCACTCCCTATCACACCACGTCACTCACAGGTAATCCATGGAATCCCTCTTATTCGTTAATTTCCATGCATGTTTAACCCAATGCTCCCTTGTGTTGCCCTGGCACTCCCCGACACGCCCTAGCTAGCACGGATTGACATGGCTTGGCACTTGGCATCCATTGGAATTATTGGGATGCACCATCATGTGTTGGAATTCCTTGGAACTCCATTGTGCATTTTAATTCCCTAGAACTCCATGACGTATGTTGGCACACCTTAGAATTCCCTAACACTCCTTGGCACTCATTGGCATGCACCGACATGCATTGGAACTAGGAACTAGGCACACATTGGCACGCACCGACATGCATTGGAACTTGGCATTAGGCACACATTGGCAACTAGTGTTCACCAAGTAAATTTTTGTCTTTATCACTACAAGAGTTATATGCATAACCAAATTCATTTTTTTGGAGTGAAATCATAGGTATGACCTTAATCTACTTTCCATCTTTGGTATTTAATTAGCTATTCATGTAATTAAACAACATAAATAAGTGATGAGGAAAATTGTAGGTGTGTGAAACTATTAAAAGATAAGACGGAGTTGTATATTAGTGAGGACATAACCATTGATCAAATGTTAGGATTGACATGAAAATATTTGATAGAGAGGTTATATGGTTGATATATTTTAGGGGATAACTTAGTGAGTTTGATATAAAAACACTAGAATCCATTGGTAGGATATACACTATATTTCCACACTCAAGTGAAGGGATGGTCAATGTTTCCTTTAAATGTTGAGTAGCTAGATGTAGTAAAGGTGTTGAAGATGAAATGGTTATGGGGCTTGTTAGCATAAAAAATGTGGTGAAAAAGAAGGGACAATGTTGAGCAACACTGGTTCACGTGCAAAGCAATCTGGGTGATGAAGCAGACCCCAGACGACTAGGCTAAGATTGCACAACTTGAAACAATGCTTTGAGATAGAACGTTAACTTGGTATATGAAATACAAAGCAACAACCCTAGCAGGTCAAACCAGGAACTTGTTAGAGATCAAGCAGACCTTGTTAAAGGAATTTTAGAACCCTCATTTTGAATCTCAATGCATTACTGACATCAAATAAATTAAACAAGTGCAAGGAAACTAGTCTAGGACTATAACTAGAGGTTCAAGATATTGTTGGACAGGTTAATATTTTAAATTCCCAATGCACAACATAGGGAATGGTTTATTGAGGGACTCCTTCCTCATATAAGGATACCTCTCACTTGGTAGAGAGTGACATCACAATTGGAGGCACGTGAAATAGGAATGAGACTAGATTCAACTCTAGGTGGAGCAAAAGGATCAGTAGGAATGACACAAGTGAAATTACAACTAGTAGCGATGACTCTCTAGTTGCAAGAAGTTGTGAAAGGGAAGGTTGTGCGTCAGAATGTCTGGTGCACTATGTGTCGTAGAGAAACAAACTTGAGAATCAAATTCCCAACTACGGCTAACTATGTTGTGATAGGGGCACCAGACCCACTGCTTAGAGAAGGAAAAGTAGAATACTATGAGTTATGCTGGAAATGGGGACATAATCCAAGGTCTTGCAACTTAATGGAGAAATATCAAATGACTTACCACACTCCATTCTATGAGTTATGAAAAAGTGTAGGTCATGACAGTCAGGGATGTCACACATTGGAACTAATGAAGGAGAGGACATCCGATGCATATTGATTCAAAGGAGTAGATGTGTAGGCTGTGGAGGCCCAGACATTTCAAGAAGGAGATTTTTAGCCATAGAGAAACACACAAGCAATGCAATAGCACTGTCAGCTTGTGTGTGACAATGGGTTTGGGACTTGCGACAGAGGAGGATCCAGAAGAGAAGGTGACAGACTACCAACATGATTCAATTGAAAAGATATTGGGCATGTGAAAAGATTTGTCACTATGCCTCGAGTTAAGTACGAGTTATGTTTGGGTATTGTTATAGTGCAAAACAAAAAACAAAATATTTCCCTGATCGTCTGGCAAAATTTGAGGCCAAAAGAGCATGCAATGTGCACATGATCACAATTGAGAGACATGATGGAAAGGACTACCCGGCTAATGTTAGAGTAGTCACAAGAGGAAGAGTATGCATCGGAGGTGACCTATGAAAAGAGAAACTAGAGAGCCTGCAACACTTACTATAGTTGTTGCCAAGAAGAGAAGAGGTAATTAGGAAAGAAATACCACTTCTTAAGTTTAACACAAAGAAAAAAAGCACGTTATGTTTGAAGCACAAAGGTACTATGATGAAATACAAGACCCAAAAACTTCAAGACCTTGGCCAAAATTGAAAACACCAGCTATTATCACTCAGAAAATATTTTGACTGTATGAGAGAAAAACCTAAGGTAACTTAAAAACAATCTTTAGGTTGGAAACTGGCCTTTCCAAACAAAGGGGGATCCCTTAGTCGCTATGTTATCTAATGGTCACTTCTATAGTTGGTCAATGAAGCGGTTGGACCAAGAAAAAATCCATTGGGCATGGAGTCAATCTAGTATTAATCTAGATTTCTCAAAAGACTGGTGATAGTAACATGGATAATTTGCAGGAAAAAACTACAATCTTTCAGATCCAAATCTTTGTAGATGAACAAAGGAAAGAGAAAATACAAACCATCTCAAATAGGGCATCAATTAAAAGGAAATCCTATAAGAAAATTTAGATGAATTTGGTATAAGCATTCAAATACTATTAAAAATAACATTTGAGATGAATTTTAATTCATTTACTTTTATTCAAATACTGAAGATAAAATTCAATGAATAACTAGAAGGATAACATTCACTAGGAAAACATACTGAAAGAAAATAATTTATAGAATTTGCTGGTACGTATGTCACACGTACTTATGCCTTAAGAAAATTTTGATTAAAATAATAACTTTCACACCACAGAGTTTGTTGTTTCACAAAATACCAACCCTTGCTTCATTGTTTTACACAACTTTATAGAAAGTTTACATAACCAAAATCCATAACTTATGGAAATATTTAAGTACAAAATGCTAAAGATATATATACATATCTTGATGAAAAAATATGAAAAGTATATTTACTAAGAAACGACTAATGCGTTGACAATTTTAAAACGCAATCCATGGTGAACTGTTGTAGTAAAAATTGGGCTAGTAGGATGTAAAATATGTTGATGATGTGGGTTTGAACTGATCACTGACAATCTAGAATAAGATATGGAAACTCCCTTGTTTTCTTCCTTAAAAATATGCTTTTGTATTCATTCATATTCACCTCCTCTTGACTTCTTCCCTGACCTTCTCAAGATAAGACTTACTCTGTAAAGGATAGCCTTCAGAAAAGTTTGACAAAATCTATCTCTTTATCGCTTCCAAAAGAGTGTTGTTAGAAGGTACTATTTAGGCGCTGACAAAATATTTGGGCATACACTATCTTTTGATGCTCATTTTAATGTCTCCGTTGGGAATAATACTGAGAGGTGGGGGGGGGGGGGGGGGTGAATTAGTATTTACAAATCAATAACTTTTTCCATTTCATAATCAGATTTGTATATGCTACTTCAGTGAGTGTGCACACAATTGTTCTTAAGGAAACCAAAATATATCCAGTGAGCTTATGATTCAATTAATTCATCATATGTTGATCTTTAAGTAGTGCATCAATACTTTATTAAATGTTAAATAGTAACCATGTACAGTAATAACAAAATAAACCATCACACATAAGCACCAGACATGAACACCAAGATTTAAGGTGGAAACCCAATGTGGGAGAAAAACCACCAGCTGCTGTTGTCTCTATCTTCTTTTTAATATAAAGCATAAGCTGTTTACAATATTGTAGTGGTGAAGAATCATACCAGTACGTAGGCACCCAATTGCAGAAGGTTACAACCTTCTCTCATTCTCCAACTTCTACTGGAAGGGAGCTACAACCTCCCGGCTCTTGTACTGGCTGATATGTTTACCAGTATGTAGGCGTCGACCTACCACCTTCACTCGTTTTCCAGCTGCTACTGGAAGGGAGCTCCAACCCCCTGATCTAATCACCAACCACTATTGGTGGGAAGCTTTGACTTCCTCACTGAAGGCTCCAACCCTCAGTATCCTCTATGGACCATGTTTCATAAATTTTCAGACTGGATACTCCTGGTACACAACAACACAATATGAAGACCACATTTCATCAAATTTTCACACTAGGCCCATTAGTAACATTGAAGCTCAAAATCAATCACCACTACAATACATCCAACAAATAGATCTGCATCGACCAATCATTGAAAACCAATCATCAATCTATGATATAACTTAAGCCCAACCATCAATCTCTGAATCAACCATAATTGAATTAATCAATCACTGAAACCTCTGACACACTAAATCAAACAACCACTGAACCTATGACACAACTGAATCAACCATTCATTCAAACCTTAATCAAAATTCAACCAATCAACTAGAACAGATAGATCACTGGAACCAGTACATAGATTTGAACCCATAACACTGCATCAACAACGAGGATCAAATGTAACCTCAAAAATCATGTGTTGGAATGTATACGCTACTTCAATGAAGCCAACTTGTGTGTACACGCTACTTCCTTTAACAAAACTTGCGTATACCTCCAAAATTACTGAATCATAGAAACCTATGAATCAAAATTGTACCAACCAATAACAATATGAAGATCTATTGTCAAATTATAGATATCTAAACAGACAACAACAAAGATCACCCTTCTCACTTAATCAATCAATCAAACTCAATCTCCTTATGCATTCAGTTCTACTTTTAGATCTAAGAAGACATCATTGACAGACAATAGTAAAACAATGACATTGATTAAGTAGATTAGTCATCTCTGAACATCAAGCTTTTCTTTTGCGTACGTTACTTGGAAGAGCCGAACCAGTGTGTATACGCACCTTCACCAAAGCGAACCAACATATAGATCTGCAAATAATTACTTATAACTTCGTAGCTATTACAAACTTCATACATACCCATATCATAATATATAAAGGATAAAACATGTGTTAGCAATCAGATCTAGCCCATCCATTATCAGATCAAATAATGATGAGTCATTATGATCCTGATCCATCATTAGATCTCATCCATCATCAAACACTCAGGTGCATACTTTAGTCCATATCAAGTAAAGCATCAGAAACCCATAACATACATAATTTCTTTTGATCTAACACTTCATAAGACATTCATTACTTGTGCACTTAGCCCTTTGATCTTCTCCTCCTTATATAGTTTTAGCCTTTCTCAATACCTCGGACCAAAACAACACCTAGAACCTGTGGTATTATTAGATGGATCAAGTAACCGCTATTCAGCTCAATATTGTGGACAAATACCATGGTATTGACCCTCATTATTCTTTCACTTTAATTTCCTTAATTTTTCTTCCCATATGTGCTTTTCCTCTTGTGAAAGTGCGTGCATATGTATACACTCTTTTTGTACAACGAACTCGCGTGTATACACTCTTTTTGTACAATGAATCCACATATACAACTTAAATTACTTGAAAACATCCTTTTTCTTCAAATTCTTGATTTTGATCTGTAGTCCTTTGTTCCAACATCTTGTTCTTTTGTACCATTTCCTTGTTACCTCTGAATTGACATGTTATAATGTGATTTTCCATCATACATCACTTTTGAATTGATTTCTTTGAATTTCCCTGCATTTTGTCACATCTGTAAACACAACTAGCATGCATTTTGTCACATCTTGTTTATGCTTTTATCAATTAGTTCATTCACCATATATCAAGGATAGCACACACTAACAATCTCCTTGTATCAAACCTTTGACCATATTCTCTTCCATCATTCAATCACCTCTGACTTGTAGATTCATCTATGTTCCATCATTCTGTCACCTTTGATCGATCCTCTAGATTCATCTAGTTTCCATATAATTGTTCTGCTACAAGTGAGTTTCCATCAAGGACAACACATGCATCATAATGCCAACAATCTCCCCCTTTGGACTTGATGGTGACTACTTTGGTGTTTGGTCACCACAACCTGTAAATAATATCAAGACAAGCACCAAGCTATCAAGCTAATCTCCAAACACCACTCTCCAAGCACCAAGTTGTTCTAAACATCAAGCTACTCTCCAAACACCAAGCTACTCTCCCCCTTTGACATCAAAGGCAAAGGGCTGACTGCCCAATGTTAAATGAAGACTTCCATATCTAAACTACTAAATATGAACATTGATCATGCCCCCCCTAGGCACATGTTGAATTCTCTTATCAAACTCCCCCTTAGTACATGATGATATGAACTATATTGTTCATGCCCCCCCTAAGCACACGCAAAGTCTACAGAAATATTTTTCAAAGTAATGAAATATTTTTCAAAGTAATAACATGAATCTATAATTACCTTCCTATCACTAATGACTTATACATACATCAATCACCCAACCAAGTGGGGATATACCAAATTTGATTCATCCACACAACCAAGTGGTTTTACATATTTGATATGATCTCAAAACTCTTTACGTGATTGAATATAAAAATTATTACATCATAGGTCTTTACATGACCTTTACATCAAATGATATATATGACATTTATAACAAATACAAAAGATCTAAACAAGACCATGATAGTTATTAGCAACTATCATACACAACATATGACCTTCACCATAAGAATTTGTCATCACCACCATCATCAGTTTGCAAGATAAGGCAATATACCTTTGATATCATCAACCTATGACAACGTATGTTGCATATAGATATCAACTCATCCTCTTGATCTCATTAAGATCAACTTGCTCCGTTTCCTTAGTAGAAAGAGCCTTAACATAGCCTTCCATGAATCAACTAAGTAACCATTCACATCATATCATATGTATGTGAAAACACCATAGTCATCATCCATGACTGTACCATCATCATTGTACCAAGAACTGCATGGTCTTTCCATAACAACCCTTAATATATCAACCATGTACCTTCACTAGGGATTTTTCAACATCCCACATCTCATAAGCATCAACCATGATAATCAAACCTATCATCATAAAGTAATAATTCATCATAATTATGTGACTAAGTAAGCCATGTCTCCAAATAACCATGTCTTCAAATAGGTACATCTTCATGAAACCTACAATAACACCATTTTCTTGGCCAACCAACATTATTTACCAATGTGTAAGTTAAGTAATCTTCCATCTATCAACATAATATGTATCCATCATAGAGATAGAAATATGTATCTAGCAAACCATGAGCTCATAGTCATTTGTCAAGCTTTCTTGATGCCATCAACAACAATCCTCAACCATGTGAGAGCCATAACTACACCATATGAATTTTATGCATCTTTGAAGGCATGATGACAACAACATAAAAGAAATGACACTTATCAAATAATGAAGTTGTGTACTCAAGCTTTGTTCTTCTCCTTGTCCTTACCATGTAAGCAACATACCATATGTACTGTATGCATCATTAAAAGAGTCATCCACAATCATCCATAAATCTGATCTGAATAACAACTATGTGGCTCAAGCAATATAAGTATCATAAGAGATTTCATCATAGGAAACTCATGACTGCAGCATAGCATGATGTATCATTTAAACACTTCAATAACATAAGCATCCTCACCATTTATAAGAATTGTTATGTACCAAGGACTTCTAAACATAATGCCAACAATGCATTATTAGAAGCATAACATATTCTCCTCCCGACCTTGTGCCAACTGTTCATTGTCAGATCTAATCGTTGCATATATCAGTAAGAATCATCAAGGCATCATCATCAACTAGTTATACATCGTCATCAACAACTTATGAGGGTCAAAATCACTTCTAAGTAACATCCACAGACTGTAGTCATTAATCATCTAGACAGAAAAGATAATTGATAATTGTCTGAACCATATCAGACTCTTTTTCTCTGAGTCTGTCCCACTGCATATTCATCAAACCAACATATACGCGACTATGAAACTTCTAACTCGCGTATATACACGGATTGTATTTATGTAACTGCGTATGAGAATTAGAACACTGAAATTTCATACTTTTAGTTCCTCCTGATCTGTTATGTCTATATATTGAGTTATGCCACATTTTTCTGACTATAATTCCTTCTTCTTCCATACCTTGGAGTGTGATTATGTTTGCTCCTTTTGGTATGTTGGCTGAAATTTTCTCCTGCATTCTTTTTACAAGCATAACATCTTATATGTTTCATATTCCTTCTAAAGCAATCAATGGCTTTGTGATCAAACATATTGCAAGAAAAACAATATCCCTTAAAGTACCTAGAAGCTGATGATTTTTTTGTGTGACAGTTATTAGCTTGAACCATTCTAATATTGCATCTTGCTGCAATATGTCCAAAATTATGACATACAAAACATTCAACATTATTCATTAGAGGAAAGAACTAATTATCACTTCCATAGTTAGGAGTAAATGATTTTCTTTGAAGTCTTTCTTTCCTTGGTTGTTGATGGGGTTGACCTCTTATCTACTTGTTGAGCATTTCAGATTTTGCATTAGAGTTCCTTGCCTCATCTTGTGAGCCAGATTCAACTTCAATAGTTTCATGAAAACCAAGACCAAATTTGATGATAGGAGACCTTTGACTACTAAGAATATTATCCAAAATCTTAGTACTATCTTGAAATCGTATTAGTTTATAATTTTCTTATAATTTACCTTTTAAGATATTTACCTCAACTTGATATTGCTCTTTCTTTTCCAGATATTACTTCTTCATGTTTTCTTCAATAGTCCTTCCATCTTCCACTTGTTGCCTTAATTTGAGAATCTCATTTTCTTGTTCTTCATCTGCTTGAGGTAGTTCTTCATTCTTCTTATTTGAATTTTCAAGATCTTCATTTAGAGAGACGACCTCAGCTTCAAGAATTTCATAGTAACTGGATCTATCTTTAAGTTTCTTGATTATTGTATCCTTTTCATTACTTCATTTCTCAATGATATCACTTCATCTTGCAGCCATTGACATTGATCTTCCTTTTCCTTGTACTGCTTCCTTACTTTGTTTCCTTCCTCTAACTGAGCCTTTAACCTTGTAATCTCTTCTTTGTAGGTACACTCCCTTTTGTCCAATAGATCTTGTTGATCTCTAATTTTGTCTATGAGCCTTTTAACTTCTGCCTCTATATTTCTTTCACTTTCACCCATAAGAGCAAATTCAGTTGATTCACCATCACTTTCATTATCATCAATATTGCATGAACACAGACATGTATTACCAGAAGACCAAAAATTTGTACATGATGATTATTTTGCGTGATCATCTTCAATATGAGGTGATTCTGAATTTGAATACTTACTTCCACCTAATAGCCAATTGTCTCTCGTGCTGTCACTGTTCCTTTGAGATGTCTTCTTCTTATTAGGCGCTTTCTTCTTTAGCTTCTTTCCCATTGTTTCTACGGATCTCCTTCAAGTGATCAAGATTCTGCCAAAGGACCTACTCTGATACCAATTTTTGGGAATAATACTAAGACGAGGGGCGGGGGGTGAATCAACATTTACAAATCAATAATTTTTTCTATTTCATAATCAGATTTATATACGCTACTTCAGTGAAGGGAACTCATGTGTGCATGCAACTGTTCTTAAGGCAACCAACGCATATCCAGTGAACTTATGATTCAGTTAATTCATCATATGTTGATCTTTAATAAGCGCATAAATAATTTAGTAAACAATAAATAGTAACCATGTGTAGTAATAATAGAATAAACCATCCCCGGATGCAGGTGTTTCACCAAGGTTATAGGCGGATGGGATAGGGGTGGAGTAGTGTCGACCGACACCTGCCAGCTCCAAACCACATGGCCAGTGGAACGACGGGCTTAATTCAATTGAAGGGGCCATCACATGGCCTCATGCAGTGGGAAGCAGGTTGGTACAGGCAAGCAGAGGTCAGGACCATCGCCTCCGCATGCTTTGGGGCTAGTCGGCCTTCGGCTGCATTGAATGCAACAATTATGGTAGAGGAAAGCCAAGACGCGGCAAATTTTGTTAAAATCCGAGACATCTATGGCATTTACAGAAGGCTTCACAAGCATTGCTGGTCGGGAGGAGGTGGGTTATGGGAGAGGTTCGAGCTCCGCTGTGTTGCTGAGATGCGCCCTCCGCAAGCTCAAGCTCTTCTCTGTTTGCTTCTGAGCGCTCGCTCTTTTCTCCTCTCCGTCATGGTGAGGCAGCGGCTTATCAGCAAAAGGGGAAGCTCGAGAGGGGGAAACTCTCGTCAGCAAGCCAGGAGGCGAAGCTCCTCGAGTTCTCCCTCCTCCACAGCTGACAACCCCCACTATCCCAATACGAGGAGTGGGCGTGGGCATCTTCGTTTGGCTCCCTTCCCCCTGCCAAGAAATCCGTCCCCCCACACCACGCTCTTCCACTTCAGAAGCACGCTGAACCAGCCTGTCATTACAGCCACCATTTCCATCTCATTTACAGAGGAGGCGGCTTAGAGCAATCAGGGCCTCTGCTCGGGAAGTGCTACTTTCCGGGCGGAGCCTAGTCAACCAGGCACCCATCAGAACCCGCGCTCTGCCAGGGAAACTAATCTCGAAGGGCAGCACAGGCGGAAGGGGAAGGAAGCAATGCAGAACAGGGGTGAGGATCCAAAGCCTCAACAGGCCTCACCAGGCAAGGCGACGCAAACGCAGAACGAGGAGGACACGCGGCGGGATGAAGGTGATGGTGAGCCAAATCCGTTGGACAACTGTGAAAATTGGGGCTGCCCGATAGAGGAGGAGCCGACCACGGAGCTCGTTGTGCCCAATGCCAGGTGGCAGTTCTTTTAGGCTCAGGTTCAATTTCTATTTTTGTCCATGTAGGCACATCCAGTTGGATGATCAGCCGGTTTTTGCTGACCTGTTTGTACTGTTTGGAAAACTAAGGACTATGTGTCTTCTGGTATTTTTGATCCCTTCAGACTGGTTTCCCCTCTGTTGGGGCAGTCTCAGAACCAGTGTATTGGCAAGCTAAGCTTGGCTGTCCTCTCTTACAGCAAGCGCTTTCTTTGTAAATAACTTTTTCCTTATTAATAGATTAAACATACTTAGCAAAAAATAATAATAGAATAAACCATCACACATAAGAAACACACATGAACATCAAGATTTAAGGTGGAAACCCAATGCGGGAGAAAAATCACTTGTTGTTTTTGTCTCTGTCTTCTTTTTAATATAAAGAGTAAGTTATTTACAATCTTGTGCTGGTGCAGACTCATACTAGTACATAAGCACCCACCTGCAATAGGCTACAAACTTCTCTTGTTCTCTAGCTTCTACTGGAAGGGAGCTACAACCCCCTGGCTCTTGTACTGGCTGATATGTTTACAAGTATGTAGGGGCCAACCTACCACCTTCACTCGTTTTCCAGCTACTACTAGAAGGGAGCTCCAACCACCCAATCTAATCACCAGACACTACTGGTAGGAAGCTTCGGCTTCCTCAATGAAAGCTCCAACCCTCAGTATCCTCCAAGGACCACATTTCATAAATTTTCAGACTGGATACTCCTGGTACACAACAACACAATATGAAGGCCACATTTCATCAAATTTTCACGTTGGACCCATTAGTAACGTTGAAGCTCAAAATCAATCATCACTGCAATACATCCAACAAATACATCTGCATCAACCAATCATTGAAACCCAATCATCAATCTTTGATATAAATGAAGCCCAAACATCAATCTTTGAATCAACCATAATTGAATAAATCAATCACTGAAACCTCTAACACACTGAATCAAATAATCACTAAACCTTTGACACAACTGAATCAACCTTTCATTCAAACCTTAAATCAAAATTCAACCAATCAACTGGAATAGACAGATCATTGTAACCAGTACATAGATCTGAACTCATAACATAGCATAAACAACCAGAACCAACTGTAACCTCAAAAATCATGTGTCATAATGTATACACTACTTCAATGAAGCGAACCTGGGCGTATATGCTACTTCCTTTAACAAAACTTACGTATACCTCCAAAATTACTAAATCATAAAAACCTATGAATCAAAACTATACCAACTAGTAACAATATGAATATCTACTGTCAAATTATAGATATCTAAACAAACAGCATCAAAGATCACCCTTTTCACTTAATTAATCAATCAATCAATCAGACTCAATCTCCTTATGCATTCAGTTCTACTTTTAGATCAAAGAAGACATCATTGGCAGACAACAATAAAACAACAGCACTAAACAGATAGATCAGTCATCTCTGAACATCAAGCTTTTCTTTTGCATACGCTACTTAGAAGAGACAAAGCATCGTGTATGTGCACCTTCACCAAAGTGAACCAACATATATATATGCAAATACTTACTTATAGCTTCATAACTATTCCAGACTTCAGACATACCTAGATCATAACATATAATGGATAAAACGTGTGTTAGCAATCAGATCTAGCCCATCCATTATCAGGTCACATAATGATAAGTCGTTATGATCCCGATCCATCATTAGATATCATCCATCATCAAACACTAAAGTGCATACTTTAATCCAGATCAAGCAAAGCATCAGAAACCCATAACATGCATAATTGATTATGATCTAACACTTCATAAGATATTCATTACTTGTGCACTTAGCCCTTTGATCTTCTCCTCCTTATATAGTTTTAGCCTTTCTCAATACCCTGGACTAGAAAAACACTTAGAACCTGTGGTATTCTTAGACAGGATCAAGTAACCGTTATTCCGCTCAATATTGTGGGCTAATACCATGGTATTGACCCTTGGTATTCTTTCACCTTAATTTCCTTATTTCTTCTTCCATACATGCTTTTCCTCTAGTGAAAGTGCGTGCATACGTATATGCTCTTTTTATACAGTGAACCAACGTATACAACTTAACATACCTAAAAACATGCTTTTTCTTAAACTTCTTGATTGTGATCTATAGTCCTTTGTTCCAACATCCTGTTCTTCTGTACCATTGCCCTGTTACTTCTGAATTGACCTATTATAATGTGATTTTCCATCATACATCACTTTTGAACTGATTTCTCTAAATTACCCTGCATTTTGTCACATCTATAAACACAACTACCATGCATTTTTTCACATCCTGTTTATACTTTTATCAATCAGTTCATTCATCAAATATCAAGGACAACACACACTAACAATCTCCTTGTATCAAACCTTTGACCATTATTCTCTTCCATCATTCTGTCATCTCTGACTTGTACATTCATATTTGTTCCATCATTCTGTCACCTCTGATCTATCCTGTATATTCATCTAGTTGCCATATATTTGTTTTGCTACAAGTGAGTTTCCATCAAGGAAAACACATGTATCATAATGCCAACAGTCTCTGCTACTTCTAACAAAAGGTCCATGTTGCATGTTTGCATTTTGTTTTTTGTCTTTTTTTTTTTTACTTGGCTTTGGGACCCTGTTTTTCTCCTTTATTCTTTTTCTAAGTTTTCTTCTTCTTTGAGGAACTCGAAATATCCTCTTTGTTGATTAGAAAATCCCTCATAGGTGTATCATCAAGATCGATGACTTGTTCCTTCAAGGCTAGGTTCCACTACAATTTGAAATTGAGCTTAAGCTTATTCGTGGGACTTTTATGGGGTTTTCTCATCGAATACCTCTTAGTTAAGATAACATCCTTTTTCTTCTTTCTCTATATAGGTTTGGATTATTTGTTTTTGTCTTCTAAGTTTTTTGCTTCACTGAGTTTAACTCGCAAACCCTCTTCATGTTTATCACTATTAGGCTTATCAGTAGGGTAATCCTTTGGAAGCTCTGGAAGCTACTCTGAGGGGAGGCCAAAAGTTTTTCCTCAAGAAGTCTCTTACTTCTTACATAAACCTTCTCTACCATAGTAACCGAAACAATATTTTCAATGTGTTTACCCAAGGAAGCTTTCTTTCTATTTCTGGTAAGGACAAGGAGGTTGTTTATTCTAGAGAAAGGTTGGGAACCTTTCTCTGTTTCTTTCTCTTGCTGGCTTTAGGATTAGCATAAATTAACTCAATAAACCCTCCCCAAAATAGGAAGTGATCCCATGTTTTATCAAATTTTCCCAAGTAATTAACAATTAACATTTTAGTTATAACCTTATGAAAAACACAATAAGGAGAAGAAGAAGGTTTTGCCTAGATTCTAGCTGACATCTTACTGATACTCTTCAATAGAAAATAAGGCATGTTCATATGAACCTTCATAGCCAAATGTGTGAGAAATTTGAAGTGGTACACATCCATTCGATTTTTATAACGACCTTCACAAGTAAAGTATCGTTGAATAATCTTGAGGTTTCACTCTAGGTGGGCTTGAGCTAAGACCTCTAAACTCCTTGTCGCCAATCCTTGTCTTTATGCTCATCCTTTAAGAAGAAAGGGATATGAATGTCGACTAGGGTTCAAATTTTAAACCAATGGTCACCATCAACCGGTAGGCCTATAGCCTCAACGATGATTTCCTCCGTAACCATGAAAGAAAGGTCTGTAATGGTGACATTTTTCCCGTCAAACCCCTTTGTGAATGTTCCAGCAACTTCATCATTAAACCCTTGCAGCCTAAAACAAATTTCGACCCAACCTACTTGAATAAATTAGTAACTCATGAAGCCATGGGATGTCTTTGAAAATTTTTGGGCCTTTGGGCTTGTTCCGAAAAATGTTTCCACTTTGATCCATAACGACAAACATATTTGGCAACAACCTTTGTGGAGAAAAATCAGGGATTCACCAACATTCATTTTGGAGTAAAGAACTAACAGATAGGCTCCGAATAAACAGATTGACGAGCCTCCAAACTAGACATAAATTAAGGCACATTTGACCATCCTTTAGCACATTAAACCTCTCTTTTTTTCATTATATTACATATTTTTAGCTCTAATATGTTCATTAGGAAGGTTTATAGGTAATTTTATATTCGTGCCTAATATTATTTATTTTTGTAGAATATTGGGTAGATTATGAATATTTGGAGAAGGAGATAATCTAGGGACTTTCTCCCTAGTACAGGAGGATCAAGATTGGATAATAAATGAATAAAATATCATGAAATTATTAACAAATTCTAGAGCTCCAGTGGTTGAGAAAATCTAGGAATGTGTTCCCTATCATTTAATGCAAATTCTTAGTTTGGGAACCAAATCCACTATTTGAGGTATTTTGGAGGGGAAAGATTCCTCCTTTCAAGGAGAATGCTTCCCCATCATTTTGCATAACTACCAATTTGAATTTTCCTCTAGAGGTCTGTATTTCTTAGTCTTCTTGTGGAGAAAACTTGTATTTTTGTAGCTCCACTTTCATTTGTAGCAAGGATGTATTTTGATTGATTCAAATAATGAAGTTTGGTGCCATTTTTAGCTTCTAAAGGTTGGTATCCTACATAGGAATCTGAGTATCCTTGGGCTTGGCCATCCTAGGAGCTTCAGAGCCCCTTTTGTATAATTTTCTTTTCTTCTTTTCACTTCTTATTCACAT
This sequence comes from Pinus taeda, assembly GCA_000404065.3. Classification (NCBI taxonomy): domain Eukaryota; kingdom Viridiplantae; phylum Streptophyta; class Pinopsida; order Pinales; family Pinaceae; genus Pinus; species Pinus taeda. The sequence goes on along the minus strand of APFE030461668.1, from coordinate 90,095 downwards.
GCATCTGTTATTCTTGTTTTTCCTATTTTTGCATTTAGTATTGATGCTTATTTTGCTGTAGGATTGGGTTAAATGAGTAAGTTATTTTTTAGGTTATTTACAGATTCCAAATCATGATGCATCCTTATGAATAGATTTTAAAATTCACATTTATCATTGAGCTACTGGATTGGTTTACTAGTTTACAAATCTAGAGTTTCTGGAAGTCCCTTGTAGCAAAATAGTAGTAATTTTCTGCTATTTTTAAGAACATGTTAATGAAATTCATTTGTGTTGATTCCACTTGGATTAGTTCATAAAAAAATTCAAGTTAATAACAAAATTTACCCCAATTCATTTCCACTTGATTAGGTTAGGCATTTGATAGGTTAACTAGCTCAATAGTTCTTGAATTTCCAATTTTTAGAAGAGTAATTTTCTTCTATTTTTTAGCACGTGTTAACATGGGTATTTTGGAGTGATTCAACTTGGAATGGAGACCTAAGACATCCTACTTAATAAAAAAATTGTTTCTTCCCATTTCAGTTTGATTTACTTGGGAATTTAGCAAGATGCTCGCTCATGTAGCATTACATGCCTCGTGTAGCAAACCCGTGGCATCACTTTCCTTCACCAGTTTTGATCGCCACAGTAACTTCGACTTAGTCTAGAAGAATAATGAACCCTAGGCTATAAATCCATGATTATGGATACCGAAGGACCACTACAGAACCCTCCTTCCTCCACTGCAAACACAAATCACCAAATAGAGTTAGGAAGCAATTTTCACATTTGAAACTCTTCAATGCAAGTGAGGTAGAATTAGTTTCTAAATTTCCTGGTTATGTGTTGTAGATTAACTTTATTCTTTCCAATCAATATTAAATTGAATTAATGATTTCCATTTTTCAAGTAGAATAATTGATTTTATTTGTTTGCAATTAGAGTAGTATGGTTTATTTATGCAACTAGTTTAGGTTATATTTTATGACATTCCCTTCATCAAATCAACGAAAGGGCACATTGAATGTTGCACATATAGTGTCGACACCTCTTAAGTTTGTAGGAATCTTGGGTTGATAATTTAAGTTGGTAGCCTTAGGAGTTGCAACATTCATGTTGCAATACTAGGGCTCATAAATTTTTGGCGTCGTTGTCGGGGAGGTGTCAAACTATGCATTATTTTCTTCCATAGTTGATTCCTTTGTTTTACTTTATGTGAGACCAAAAATTTCACTAGGAATATTTCATTTCAAAGACAAAAAAATTGCATTGCATTAGCATTCTTATTCAAAAACATCTATAAAAAAAATACTTCTCCAACACCCAAACCCACCCCCCACCCATTTGATCACGTGGTGCAGTTAAGAACCACATCACCATCCAATTTTGCAGGTAGAAGAAGAAGAGGTGGCATATAAGGTAGAAGAAATGGATGGAAATGATGACAATGAAGAATATCCTCTTGGATTTCCTATGCAAGATACTAATATCAGTGTTCATATGAAGAACATCCTATTATAGCTCCAAATCTCACCAGTATGGTTTGTGATGCTACAGCCATGGCCTAGGGCAACCCCTCCTTCCAGACCTGGTCATATATCTAAAAAACAGTGTTTTAT
>APFE030461668.1:59675-88474 GCA_000404065.3 Pinus taeda | reverse complement strand
AAACTGCTACCCTGGGCCGGAGTGCGGGAATCCTCTCAAAGAAAAATGTGCACAAGATGGTCCCATAACCAAAATTCTTGGTCTGTCCCCTCCTGATGGAAGCAAGATGGCTCTTCATGCTGGCCAGAAGAGGAGTACACCAGTCAAACACTGTGTTGAGACAATCCACTGCCACACTCATATTGAGCCGTGATGCCTGATGCAATGAGGATGATCCGTTCACTCGTGCCATGGTGAACAGGATGATCCTAAGAGATAAACTCTCCACAAGTGCAATGGAGATCTGACTCCCAACCTTCTTGGGATGCCTCGGGCAGTATATCTGTACATAGTCCTCGATAGTGAGGCTACTACGTGTCCTGCCCCGGGATTGTACTACCTCTCCCCTTCGGGAAAGGCCCTCCATCTTTCCTTCCCAACTTCCATGGTATGAGGTCAAAGGATCTAGAAACCTTTCTCTTTGAATTTGAAATCCTTTGTATATCTTATGGTTACTTATTAAACATTAAAAAATTGAGATTGTTTCCATAAAATTTGAAGGATAGAGCTACGTTGAACCCTCGAAAATCGTTGCTTACAACATGGGGGAAAACCACCCAGTCTGGCCCTTGGTTGGCAGTTCTTTTTTCATTTGGTGTGTTGGCTCCAACTGGAGATAATGGGACAAGTTTCCCAATCTAATTTATGGTAGTGCTGATGGGGTGATATGTGATATCTGGAGTAATGTTTAAAATGAAAGTAATCTAATATAAACTAATAATCACATGTATATATCCTAATGTAGACACTATCTAGCTATGACTATACTCGGGAATAAATTTGAAGTATGCAATCTAAAATAATGTCCGAAAGCAATTGGTAATAAAGATCATTCAATTGCAATAAGAAATGAAATTGTTTAACAATAATCATTTCAGATAAATAGTTAGCTGAAACAATTGTGAAATATATATTGCATAAGAAATTATTCATGTATTCAGCATAAAATTTAGGCCATCACCATATAAAAGTGCAATAAATGATAACCAAGATTGAAACTTTCATATATAAACAACTTGAAGAGAATTTATTGCTTAATACATAAGTAAAACAAAGTTATGAGATAAAAGTACCATTTGTAATAAGTCCTGCTCATGTGATTCAACAATATTGATCTACTTCCAATCAATCTAACACCATCTAAGAGTACAAAAGTGCAATTTCAGTAGAAGATGCCAGATAAGATAAAAATAAATCTTGTTCCATTCATTTCACCAAAACTTCATCAAAGGGACAAAAGTGCATGTTTTGAAGATTTTTTTTGATAGAATATCTAGACCCCTCTCTAAATGCATGAGGGGTTTAAATACTAAATTACAAAATTAAAAATAGATTATTACAAAAATAGTTGAGGAGGTTTAAATGACCTTCCTCAAATTATGCGAAATAAAACAAAAATAGAAATGAACATGGTGACTAACTCCTTTTTGTTTGATCCTTAAGATTGTAGATGTCCGTCATGAGCTTAAGCTGCGATGGTCGGTCAATTTCAGATTTCAACTGCCTAGTGAACATGATATCGCTCAATGCTTGCACCATTTTCTCCATAAAAGTGGTCAGGCATCACAGGGTCATCCACTGGTTATGAGGCTTCACTAAATGTAGCTAGTATGCTTCCCAGTTTAACCTGGTCGTTTGCTTAATTGCTTCTCCTTTTTCCTCTATTGCTGCCTCCACTATTGTTCGAGTTGTTTGACATTTGGAAGAAAACCTGGAATGGACTCTGCTACTAGGTTGGCGCTATGTAAATTTTCATTGATGTTCTCGATAACACTGTTTGTTGCTATTGCTACGTCTGCTATTGTCTTTTCTTCCTATCTAAGCCTAGCATCCCAGTCTGCAAAAAATTTTTCCTTGTGTAATTCCTCCAGTTTAGGCAAGTCGGACTTTCTCCCATCTTTTGAATTCTGCCACGTAATGAAGTCAAAAACTCTCTTGAATATTTCATCATATTTGAGTCTCATCTCAACAACTTGACTCATCAATTTGTCACTTGTCTCGCAATAGGAATTCCATTGCGAGATCTTCTGGCATAATAGTTCCTTTTGGTGCATCAGGTGGGAGTTAAGGCTAAGTGCTTCAATAATAAACTGATCAATTTTTGGATCATCTTTATGAAGATCAATTATTCCTTGTATTTGCACTTCATTCTCTGCTAAGCTGGCTTGATGATTTATTTGCATTTGCTCGAATTCTTGTTGGAGCTTAGCTAACTGCGATTCTACTTGCTGGTTAGATTTTTCTTGTTGTAGCCGTTCTTCTAACAACAAGATTTTATTTTCCCCTTCTTGTAGCAACATTTTCACCTCTATTTCTTTATCGATAGTCACTATAGCATAGACCCTTGCAAATTGTGACTGTCTAGTAAGGTTGGCGGATGGGTCAATGGGTGAGTCTTTCTAGACAATATCCATCGGTTCATTATCGGGAGTAGTAGCAGCTGTAGCATCCAACTTCCTTTTATTCCTTTGCCTTTTAACAATGGATTTGTAGGAAGGACTGTAGAATACATCTAAAGGACAAATCTCCTCAATACTCAAAACAATTTCAGAGGTAGAAGTGACAGGAATGTGCTCTAGCTCTTGAGTATTTACAGTTTTCTCTACTGTAATTTCTTGAGTTGTTCTATGCTATGGAGTCTGTAGCTCTGGAATTTGTTTCTTAGAATGTATATTTTTATTAAAGTGCTCCAATTCTTCATCTAAATCAATCACCAGGAGTTTTATTAGCAAGGTGGAGGTGGAATGAATTTCAACCTGTTTTTTAGCTGAAGTTTGCTCAACTGTCTTTTCTGTAGATTGGGTTGTATCTCTTTCTGACTCCTTACGTTTGCTTCTCCCATTCTGTGATTGTTGTTCTGAGTGCTCTAATTCCCTGGTGGATTTCTCTTGGGATTCTGCTTGGGAGTCATCTCTAGAGTTTCCTCTGGAATTACCTTCTAGGCTTACGTTGGGAGTCGACTACCTTATTGATTCAATCTGCAATTGGTCCAATGGGACCTTTAACAATCTCCTTTCCTTGTATTGATGAAAGGCCTCAAGCTCTTCTTGGTCAAAAAGTAGTGATGACATGTTCTTCACTTCTATGAATGTCTCTTTCTACAGGAATATGTCATCAAATGGATCTTCCTTGTGACTGAATACCTTCACTTTTACCATGGTAGTGAAGTCTTTGGTAGTGCCAAATGGGTCATACTGCCTACCTGGGAATTTAGGTAATTGTAGAGATAACATGATCTCTGCTTCTTTAAATGCATGCCCCACATCGTGTAGTGCAAATTCCCCACACTGTAAAGGGAATGTAGGCCAAATGGCATTTTTTGCTTCCTTCAATGCTTTGCTCAGCCCACCCTAACTAGTTGTTTGATAGGCTATCTCTCTAGCCATCAATTTATCCGGAACATAGTATGGGAGGACATGTGGTGGGGTAATGCTGCCAAATGCCCTGATATACGTAATGTTTCCTCTCCAAACCATCTGGCCACTAGGAGGATATCTACCTCGGCTTCCTTGGAAAATATGGGGGCATCTCGGTTGTGAATTTGTTTGTGGATAGGGAGCATGACTCCATGACAAATTTTGTAAAAATGTGCTTGAAACTGAGATTCCCACATGTCTTTATGGTATATATGAATGGGAAGTGGATCTTGGATAGTCCACTTCCATCCCATGACAGGAAATTTCAAACCAAAACAAATTTCATCCATTACATAGGCACTCATAAAAAATGAAGGTATCCTCGCTGAGACACTCCTTTTCCTCCTATAATTGATTATTGCCTTTTCTAAATTATCAGACAAAATTTGGGCCCAATTCATTGTAGTTGCGTTTACGGCTGCATCTATTAATGACAACCTTTCTTGGGAAAATTTAGTGCTATCGGGTTTGCCAAACATCCTACATAGCATGGCTGCTGCAAAACTATGAGGGGAAGAAATAGACATAGTAGAGTACATACCATTTTTGTCCTTTTTGGTTTTGCCCTCATTATTTGACCAGGTCCGGGTGTAGTCTACTAGGTCCTCATTCTCTTTGGAAAACTTATCAATGAACTGCTTGTTGTAGATGACTTGTGGCTCTGGTAGGTGGTACATAACTCGTAGGTTGCCCGACAAAAAAGATCCCATAACCTTTTGGTTTCTGGTCCTGAATTCTCTATCTGGGATATTGGCCTCATCAATAATCCATTTAACCATATCTATATAAGGGATTATCTTTTGGCACGCAGCTATATGATAAAAAAATGAGCATGCCATCTAAAAAATGGAGGCATTCGAGGAATCACGACCGCCAACTGTGATATTTGTTTCTAGAAGTCTTGGTTCCTCTTCTTCTAAGATATTATACATGGTTTCCCACGTAGAGGTTCCTCCATCTCTATTGCATGTAGTACCCGAAAATGGGGGAGTCATTTCTGATTTCTCAGAGGCGACTGCCTTGCCTTTCTTCACCATTGCTCCCTGTGGAATGTTCCTGAAAGTGGAGAAAAACAACAGCTATTGGATATACAGAGATAATAATGAACGTGAAATGGAATGATACAGATAACTTGTAAAGGTGATAAAAGGAGTTTTATTTGAATGCCGTAAGAAGATATCATATCACATTAAATGGATTTTCATACATAAATGCCATTAACCTTCACTAAATGCCCACTAATGTTCGTTATCTCTTAGCTTTAATGCTCATAAATGTCTGCATCGTAAGTCAGGAAAAGAACTTCTAGGGTAGTGAGCCTTCAAATTGCGATAATGTCGATTTTGTGATTTGTGAAGCAATATCGCAGATCGCATTATCACATTATGCCTTTTTTCTTTTCTTACCGTGTCTTATGTTTTTGCGAGATGCAAGCTGCTCATTATTATTTCTAAGACATAGCTCATTTGTTAGGTTTTCTATGTAAAGACCTTTTTACTAAGTGGCGGACCTAAACATTTGTTTGTAAAGTATGCAGGGAGTGGGTCCGGGTCTTGATCACATTTCACAATTTCGACGGGCGGTAAGTCCGCGGTGTTCTCTTAAATGCTTGAAATGCGATGCAGTAAGGGAAATGAGATCTCAATTTTCGCATTTCACTTGTTTTTGAGGTAACTTATTAAGTCGTGCCTTCTACGAATAACGATATGCGATGTGAGACTTAGTTTTGATGAGAAATACCGAAGGACTTATTTTATATAAGAAACTTAGTAATTTCAAAGCGTTTTAGCACGAAGTCCTTCTTTGATTGCTTTTCGCTAGATTTGGTGGGTTAGCAAGGTTTTCAATCATGCTTAATCATGCGATATGCAAGAAAGGCAAGCAGTTACTAGTTCTTTTGAAAAGGGGTTTGATTGATATCTTGTTTTATTCCAAAATTAATAAAGAAAATACCTAAATGCTAAACTTATTTTTGGAAAGGATTTTTAAAGGGTCCCCATTTATTAATGTAATATTGACTACTACTATTAACAAATGGGGGTTTGTTGAATAGCACAACAATTAGTGATTCACTTGGAAGAACCAGTTATCTCTAAGAGTTTTTTTGAAATTTCTAAAACTTCCAAAATGAAGATGATTTAGAAAATAGAATTTACATGAAATATAAGATAAGTCATATTGCTCTTTGAATATTTAAACAATATCTACTTAATCATCATCCTTTTGATTATTCTCAACTCATAAGAAAGTTACTTTGTCTACGCCAGTCATTACTTGGTTTTAAAGATAAAAACAGGGGGCTCTTTTCAAATCAGTTTTTTGGTATACTCAATTGTCATAGGTAGAACCTCTGCTGGCAGCAGGTGTTCATAGCCTCGACAGGGTTACCTTTTAGTCAACAATGATTCAGTAATCCACCTTGGTCAAAATGCAATTTTAGAGATAAGCTCAGATATATATACTTATTGTCTTTTTCTTTTCTGAAATAATTCTTTTTCTTCAACTTTTTTATCATTTAACCCTTTAAAGGACAATGTCTTGGTTTGGTGACCAAAATTGGCAATGCCATTCACTTGATTTATAACTTAATTGAACAAGATGGCTCATAATGAGACCCCTTGTCTTTCTGATTAATACACTCTCAAGCCATTACCCTGTTTTGATGTGCAGTGTCGGTAATGTTAGCTAGTTATAACCTTATGATCATGGTAAGCTAGCTCTTGATGAGACCTCTTATCCTTTAAGTATAATTATATTTTAGAATTACACTCTAAAAATGAAAGCTGATTAGGTGGGGAGAATCATTGGCTCCTTAAGAGCTTCTAGATGACAATTGTAGAGTTTGAGGATGCTTTTCTATAGAGAGACTTTGTTTTGTTATTGATACTTTTCTTGACTAATGTAGAGGAAATATTTCTTTCTAAAGTTAAGTGTCATCAAAGATCAAATAATTTTGGTAGAGAACAGGTAGTTTCGGAGCAATAGAACTTAGCTATATGTTTCATATGTGAAGATCACTTTCATAATAGTCTTTACTTATATAAGCAAAAAGTCAAAATTAAAAAGAGACTATCATTTGTAAAGCGAAAAGTAAATGTTTTGCAAGTTGTGTTATTCTTTTTAGAAAAATAAAATAAAGGCAATAATATACAGTGAATAGAAGAGATCATCTTCTATGGAAAGTATTTCTTTAGAATCTGCCCATTAACAGGTAGAGATTCTCTCTTACCTAATAAATCCTGCAATAAAAAGGTTTATGGGCCTATTTGTTCCACAATTTGAAACGGGCCGAGCCACATTTGTTTGAATTTGGTATGCTTACCTTTTTTGTCATGGGCATTATCCAATTTCAATACTAGGTCTCCAATTTGAAAATATTTTGAAATTAGATAATTTGAATCAAAGGAAGTCTTGACTAACTGTTGATGATGTGTGTGTGTGATTCTGGCCTTTTCCCTTTCCTCTTCAAGCTTAAGGATTTGTAACTGTCTAACTTGCATAGAAGAGGAGGGAGTTTCTTCAATCAACTGAACTAAGGCTAAAAAAGGGAATAACCACATTTGTAGGTAAGAAAACTTCTTTCCCAAAGACCAAATTGAAAGGAGAAGTGCCAATGGAGGCTTTTTGAGTTATTTGATCTGCCCACAGAGAAAATATCAAAGACTTATGCTAGCTATTTTGACTTTGGTCAACAGTTCATCTAATAATCCTTATGAGATTTTTGTTTGTAGATTCAGCTAACCCATTTCCCTGGGGATAATATTTAGCATAGTACTTCAGCTTAAAACCTCTTTTGAGAGAAAAATCTGTCATGGCATTTCCTAAAAAATAAGATGCGTTATCAAACATCATGGTAGATGGTAGACCAAATCTGGTTATGATAAATTGATCGTTGAATTGAATCATGTTTTTAGAATTGGCTACCTTGAGTGGAATTGCTTCCACCCATTTTGTAAAGTAGTGAGTTGCTGTAAGGATGTATCTATGCTGCTTAGAAGAATGAGGAATGATCTCACTTATTATATCCAATCCCCGTTGCTCAAAAGGTTGTTCAATATTGACTGGCTGTAATGGTAATGCAGGTTTCTTTGTCTCCCTGCAGCCGTCTGGCAAACTTTACATATTCTTACATAATTGTGTGTATCTTTGAATAATGTTGACTAGTAATAGCCGACATGTAGGATTTTATGTCCGGTGGTATCTCCTCCAAAATGTCCACCAGCTAGTCCATCATGAAGTTCCTGCAAGACCTTGTCTGCCTCAGATTTTTCAAGACATATAAGTAAAATGGAATCATAATTTATTATAAATAGCACATCATTGACGATTTGGTATTGTCTATCTTTTAGCTTCAAGGCCCTTCTCTTCTTGTAATTTAATTGCGTTGGGGCATATCCATTTTTTAAGTAAAGCATGATATCAACATATCTTGACTCAATGTCATTAAGGCTTACCTCATAGACTTGTACATCATCACCTGAGTCTTGTAGTGTTGATAGATTAGATGCTCCTAACATCCTGCAAAACCATTGACCTTTTATAATTTGTGCTCGTATTATTTCAATGTCATATTCTTGCAAAGCTATTAACCAATTTTCTCTCTTCTCACCTACATCCCTTTTTATTAACAGATTTCTCATTGTTGAGAATAACACCATTACTTTGGTGTGGGTTTTGAGGAGAAAAGGTCTAAAGTGTTTTATTGATTTGAAAACAACAAAATCTTGTTTTTCAACCTCTGAGTAATTCAATTCAACCGCCTGCAAATTGAAGCTAAAGAAAGAGATTGGGGCTTCAACTTTTTCTTCATTGAATTGTGTCAATATGGCTGCATATGATTTCTCGGAAGCGAAAGTATATAAAATGAAATGATTTGAAAAATTCACGGTGGCTAAAGATGGAGCATTTATGATTGCTTGTTTGATCAAGTTAAAAGCTTCATGTTATGAGTGTCCCCATTTAAACAAAGATTTTTTCTTTATCATAGATTGAAGAGGTAAAACAATTTGTGAGAATTCAGGGACAAATCTTTAACAAAATTTATCTGAACTAGGAAGATTGCATTGATTTTTTGTTATGAGGTAAATGTATTTTAGAAATTTCTCTTATTCTGTCAGGGTCTATGTGAATCCCTGCTTTGGACACAATGAATCCAAGGAGATTCCTTCACTTAATGCGAAGAAAGATTTCTTAGGGTTAAAAGAAATTCCATACCGTTGGAAATGCTCAAAGATTTGTTTTAAATATCTTAGATGATTGCTACACTTTATGGAATATACAGTTATATCATCTAAGTAGATCACTACTGATTTTCTTACTAAACCATTGAAGACTATGTCCATGGCTCTCTGGAAAGTAGTACCAACATTAATTAGTCGAAATGACATCTTTTAATAAGCAGAAGTGCCCCATTTTGTTCTGAATGTAGTTTTTAGTTGGTCATCTGGATGTATTAGGATTTGATTATAACCTGAGAATCCATCTAGGAAAGACATTAGTTCTGGGCCTGCAACTGATTGCAATATTTGTTCCATAGGAGGTAATGGGAAATTGCCCTTTTGGCAAGCTTTGTTGAGGTTGCGAAAGTCTATACATATCCGAATATCACCATTCTTCTTTTTGACTAGGACAAGATTGGAGACACACTGAGAATGTATGATAGGGAAAATAATATTGGCTTTCAACAGTTTGTTTACTTCAGATTTAATCTGGTTTTCTAAATTAGGATGGATTTTCCTTAATTGTTGTTGAACAGGCTTCTCATCGGACGTCATGGGGATAGTATGTTGAATAATAGAAGGTTGTATGTTTTAAGATCGTCATAGTTCAATGCGAAGACATTATTGTATCTCTTCAACAACTGTGTAAAGGATGATTTTTCATCTGATGTAAGCTCGAGGCCTAGATTAATATTTTGAGGTTTTAGGTTGGTTCCAAGGTTAATCAATTCAAACCTCAGAGTTGAACTCTAAAGTTTTGAGTTGGTGGTTTTTTAAATCTCTCTTTGAGGTCATATAAATCTTCCAAATTAACTACAGACTTTGGTATAGCATTATTGGCTGTTTCTTGTTTAAGTTGGCTATCATGTTGGTCTTCATCATCTATCTGGTCATCATAAAAGCCTTCTGATGTCAAAAAGCTTATGATATCTGGGTCATTATTAAAGACTCTCTAGTTGGTGATATTATTGGGAATATAAGGCCTAAAATTCAATTCAATATAAAAGCGATCAGGGCTATAATATTTTGGTGGAATAAGCTTGGAAGCGAGATTAGCTAGGAGATCGACACTGGCGTTTTGGAGTCTTGGAATAGGGGAAATATTAAACAATGTAAAGTGGGAAGTCAGGTCTTGGACCAACGACTGATAGTGTTTCAAATGTCTCAATAGACAGTGTATGGTATTTCTTACCTGTTTTATCACAATTTCTGAATCTCCAAACACTTGGAGGTGTTTGATATTAAGGCTAATGGCCTTATACAAACCTTGAACTAATGCTTCATATTCCGCAGTGTTGTTTGTGCAATAAAATTTAAGTTTGCATGCTAACATAGTTTTTTCTCCTTCGGGACTGACTAATATGCATCTTGCTCTTGCTCCATCATTAGATTTAGATCCATCAAAAAATAATTTCCAAAATAAAGAGAAAACTACAGGTTTATCTACAGTTTTTACGCATTTAGAAGTATCTGTTTGGGAAACAATTTTGACTTGAGAGACAACAGAGTTTTCCAAGAAAGGTGGAGTGTAAGCATTGAAATTTCCTAGAAATGATTCTACTGAGTATTTATTGATGATGTTGTTGCTATACGTGTCTGGTTCATTTTCTCCTTCTAGCTCTATGATTATGTAAGTTGAAGGTGAAGAATCTAATTGAGAAGGAGTGGTTTGAGTGGATTTTGGTGAGTACTTCTTACTTGTTTTTTTGTCCTTGGGAGGAGGCATTGAAGTCTTCTACTTTGGATTTATTTGTGGCAAATCAATAGGGCTTTTACTTCGGGTGGCAACAGGCAGTGCTTCTTGAGTCTCTTCATTTGGAAGAATAAAATCCCACATTCCTTGCAACTCCACCACTTCTTCATCATCTGTTGTTCTTCGTTTGTTGAAACTTCATCCTCCTCTCCATATGATTTGGAATTTGATATAGCATTTGGAGGTTTAGGATCAGCACGGGAATTCCTCTTAAATGGTCTAAAAGATTTTTTAGAGGAGGTCTCTACTACCTGTTTTTTGATATCAACCATTTCGTTAGACATGGTTGTCAGGACTTTTTGTAAACCTTCAAGATCAAAAGGATCTTTAGGTGGTTTCTTCTTGGAGTCATCCCTAAAAGTCACTTTCTTATATTTTCGTTCTTCTAGTGCATTTTTCTTTTCTAAAGCTAGAATGCATTTTTCTACAGTTATTGCCTCTTTCATATTTTCTTCCGAAGTCGGTTTGGTAGCTCTATCAACGAAAATACTTGTGTTTGAAGGGAGAGAAAAAAATATACCACTCATTTTGGACTTCATCACTAGGCTTAGATGCCATTGGTATCTTATTCAATAATTTATTGAAGCGAGACTTGAAGTCTTTTATTGGTTCTTTAGGTTTAGCTTTCAAATTTGAGAGATCATTGATTAGGGTAGCTGTGGATCTATCATCTACAAATTTAGTTAAGAATTTCTCTTGAAAAGCATCCCAAATATTAATAGAACCTGATGGTAATGAGAAGTACCATGATCCTGCTGCTCCTTGTAAAGTATATGGAAATAATCTTACAACTGCATCTTCTTCCACTACTTCATTCAAGTTAATGGACAACATGAAATTGTTTATATGTTCCTCAGCAAGTAGGCCATTATCAGGATTGAATTTGGGTAACCATTTCTTTAGATGAGTTGGAAATTGATGTAAAGGCCCGACCATCCTAACAGCTCCTGGGTTTGTCCATGGCCTCGGAGGATTCTGTTCCAATTGCTGGTATGTGAGTAGGAGAAGGTGTAGCAGTGGTTGAAGGCGATTGGATATAGGAGGATGTAGTTCCTGTACCTGTGTGAATCACGATTTGGAATGGCGAGGCAAATGATTGATCTTGTGATGGTATAGATGGAATAAATGAATATGAAGATTGTGTTAATGAGAGAACCTCGTTGTGAGATTTAGATGGTGTTTTCTTAGCTTCCTTATGGCTTGGCAGAGGGAATTCGAATAGTGGGATTCCAAGTTTTTCACTCTATGCTCTGATTAACCGTTGAGGTGGGGTAAACTGAGAGGTAACATTATCTTGGGATAACTCAAATTATTCTTAAGACAATGAAATCCCCTGTAATTTATGAATCAAGGATTGGAATTTAGGGGCTTCAGTAGAAGAAGAATGATCTAGATTCTTTGGGATTTCAACAGTGTGTTCTGTAGTTTTATTTGCAACTTCTCGCTTAGGATCAGGAGATTTGGAATGCAATCTAGAAGTTGGAGGTGATGGTGAGGGAGTTTTACTCTTAGAATGTCCTGTTGATTTGGATTTACTTGCCATTCATAGTCAGACCCTCCTTCTAGCGCCAAAATGTTGAAGCCTTGAAAATGGTTGCTTACAACATGGGGGAAAACCACCTAGTCCAACCCTTGGTTGGCAGTTCCTTTTCGGTTTGGTGTGGTGGCTCCAACTGGGGATAATGGGACAAATTTCCCAATCTAATTTATGATAGTGTTGATGGGGTGATATGTAATATCTGGAGTAATGTTTAAGCCAAAAGTCATCTAATTTAAACTAATAATCACATGTATATATCCTAATGTAGACACTATCTAGATATGACTTTACCCGGGAATAAATTTGAAGTATGTGATCTATAATAATGTCCGAAAGAAATTGGTAATGAAGATCATTCAATTGCAATAAGAAATGAAATCATTTAACAATAATCATTTCAGATAAATAGTTAGCCGAAATTATTGTGAAAGATATATCGCATTTATTCATGTATTCAGCATAAAATTTAGGCCATCACCATACAAAAGTGCAATAAATGATAAGCAAGATTCAAAATTTCATACATAAACAATTTGAAGAGAAGTTATTTCTTAATACATAAGTAAAACAAAATTAGGAGATAAAAGTACCATTTGTAATAAGTCCTTCTCATGTGATTCAACAATATTGATCTACTTGCAATCAATCTAACACCATCTAAGAGTCCAAAAGTGCAATTTCATTAGAAGATGCCAAATAAGATAAAAATAAATTATGTTCCATTCATTTCACCAGAACTTCCTCAAAGGGACAGAAGTGTATGTTTTGAAGATTGTTTTTGATAAAATTTCTCGACCCCTCTCTAAATGCCTAAGAGGGGTTTAAATACTAAACTACAAAACTAAAATAGATTATTACAAAAATAATTGAGGAGGTTTAAACGACCTTCCTCAAATTATGCAAAATAAGACAAAAATAGAAATGAACATGGTGAATAAATCCTTCATGTTTGATCCTTAAGATCGCAGAGGTCCACCATGAGCTTAAGCTGTGATGGTTGGCCGATTCCAGATTTCAACTACCCAGTGAGCATGACATCGGTCAGTGCTGGTACCATTTTCTCTGTAGAAGTGGTTAGGAATCACAGGTTCATCCACTGGCTATGAGGCTTCACTAAATGTCGCTAGTATGCTTCCCAGTTTAACCTGGTCATTTTCCTAATTGCTTCTCCTTTTTCCTCTATTACCTACCTCCACTGTTGTTCGAGTTGTTTAACATTTGGGAGAAAACCTGGAATGGACTCTACTACCAGGTTGGTGCTATGTAAATTTTATTGATGTTCTCGATAACAATGTTTGCTTCTGCTACTATGTCTGCTATTGCCTTTTCTTCTTGTCTAAGCCTAGCATCCTAGTCTGCAAATACAATTTCCTTGTGTGATTCCTCCAATTTAAGCAAGTCGACCTTTCCCCCATCTTCTGAATTATGCTAGGTAATGAAGTCAGAAACTCTCTCGAAGATTTCATCATATTCGAGTCTCATCTCAATGACTTGACTCATCAATTTGTCACTTGTCTCGCAATAGGAATTCCATTGCGAGCTCTTCTAGCATAATAGTTCCTTTTGGTGCGTCAGCTAGGAGTTAAGGCTATGCGCTTCAGTAATAAACTGATCAATTTTTGGATCATATTTATGCAAATCAGTTATTCCTTGTATTTTTTCTTCCTTCTGTGCTAAGATGGCTTGATGTTTTATTTGCATTTGCTCAAATTCTTATTGGAGCATAGCTTATTGCGATTCTGCTTACTGGTTAGCTTTTTCTTGTTGTAGTTGTTGTTCTAACAACAAGATTTTATTTTCCCTTTCCTTTAGCAACATTTTCACCAATGTTTCTTTATTGATAGTCATTGTATCATAGGCCCTTGCAAACTGTGACAGTCTAATAAGGTTGGCGGATGGGTCAATGGGTGAGTCTTTCTAGACAATATCTATCGGTGCATTATTGGGAGTAGTAGCAGCTATAGCATCCAACTTCTTTTTCTTCCTTTGTCTTTTAACAACGGTTTTTTGGGTAGGACTATAGAATACATCTAAAGGAGGAATATCCTCAATCCTCAAAATGATTTTAGAGGTAGGAGTGACAGGAATGTGCTTTACCTCTTGAGTATTTACAATTTTCTCTACTGTAATTTCTTGAGTTGTTATGTGCTGTGGAGTCTGTAGCTATGGCGTTTGTTTCTTAGCATGGAGCTTTTTATTAAAGTGCTCCCATTCTTCATCTAAATCAATCACCAGGGGTTTTATTGGCTGGGTGGAGGTGGAATGATTTCAACCTATTTTTTACCTCAAGTTTATTCAACTGTCTTTTCTGTAGACTGGGCTGTATCTCTTTCTGACTCCTTACTTTTGCTTCTCCCATTCTGTGATTGTTGTTATAAGTGCTCTGATGCCCTAGTAGATTTCTCTTGGGATTCTACTTGTGAGTCATCTCTAGGGTTTCCTCTAGAACTACCTTCTAGGCTTATGCTGGGAGTCAGCTCCCTTATTGGTTCAATCCACAATTGGTCCAATGGGACCTTTAAAAATCTCCTTTCTCTGTGTTGATGAAAGACCTCAAGCGCTTCTTGGTTAAAAAGTGGTGATGACATGTGATTCACTTTTGTGAATGTATCTCTTTGTAGGAAGATGTCATCAAATGGATCTTCCTTGTGATTGAATACCTTCACTTTTACCATGGTAGTGAAGTCTTTGGCAGTGCCAAATGGGTCATACCGCCTACCTGGGAATTTAGGTAATTGTAGAGATAACATGATCTCTGCTTCTTTAACTGCATGCCCCACATTTTGTAGTGCAAATACACCACACTGCAAAGGGAATGTAGGCCAAATGGCCTTTTTTGCTTCCTTCAATTCTTTGCTCATCCCATCCTCACTAGTTGTTTGATAGGCTATCTCTCTAGCCATCAATTTATCCAGAACATAATATGGGAGGAAATGTGGTTGGGTAATACTGCCAAATAACTTGATATATGTGAATGTTTCCTCCCCAAACCATCTAGCCACTGGGAGGATATCTACCTCGGCTTCCTTGGAAAACCTGGGGGCATCTCAGTTGTAAATTTGTTTGTGTATAGGGAGCATGACTCCATTGTAAATTTTGTAAAAATGTGGTTGAAATTGAGATTCCCACGTCTTTATGGTATATATGAATGGGAAGTGGATATTGGATAGTCCACTTCCATCCCATGACAAGAAATTTCAAACCAAAACAAATTGCATCCATGACATAGGCAATCACAAAAAATGGAGGATAAACTCTTGTTGAGACACTCCTTTTTCTACTATAATTGATTATTGCCTTTGCTAAATTATCAGACAAAATTTGGGCCCAATTCATTATAGTTGTGTTTATGATTGCATTTATTAATTACAACTATTCTTGGGAAAATTTAGTGCTATCGGGTTTGCCAAACATCCTACATAGCACGGCTACTACAAAACTATGAGGGGGAGAAATAAACGTAGTAGAGTACATACCATTTTTTCCTTTTTGATTTTTCCCTTATTATTTGACCAGGTCCAGGTGTAGTCTCCTGAGTCCTCGTTCTCTTTGGCAAACTTGTCAATGAACTTCTTGTTGTAGATGACTTGTGGCTCTAGTAGGTGGTACATAAGCCGTAGGTTGTCTGACGAAAAATATCGCATAACCTCTTGGCTTCTGGTCTTGAATTCTCTGTCTGAGATATTGGCCTCATCAATAACCCATTTAACCATATTTGTATAAGGGATTATCTTTGGGTGCGAAACTATGCGATACAAAGATGAGCATGTCGTCTAAAAAATGGAGGCATCTGAGGAATCATGACCGTCAACTATGATCCTTGTTTCCAGGAGTCTTGGTTCCTCTTCTTCTAAGATATTATACATGGTTTCCCATGTAGAGGTTCCTCCATCTCTGCTGCATGTAGTATCCGAAAATAGGGGAGTCATTTATGATTTCTCAGACCCGACTGCCTTGCCTTTCTTCACCATTGCTCCCAAAGATTTGTTCTGTCGATTGTTCCTTAAAGTGGAGAAAAACAACAACTATCGGATATACAGAGATAATAATTAACGTGAAATGGAATGATACATATAACTTGTAAAGGTGATAAATGAGTTTTATTTGAATGCACATAAGAAGATATCATATCACGTTAAATGGATTTTCGTACATAAATGCCATTAACCTTCACTAAATGCCCACTAATGTTTGTTATCTCTTAGCTTTAATGCTTTTAAATGTCTGCATTGTAAGTCAGGAAAAGAGCTTCTTGGGCGGTGAGCCTTTGAATTGCGATAATGTTGATTTTGCGATTTGCGAAGCAATATCGCAGATCACATTATCGCATTATGCCTTTTTGCTTTTCTTACCATCTCTTATGTTTCTACGAGATGCGAGATAAGAGCCGCTCGTTTATTATTTCTAAGACATACATTTTTTAGGATTTCTATGTAAAGACCTTTTTAGTAAGCAGTGGACTTAAACATTTGTTTGTAAAGTATGTAGGGAGTGGGTCCGGGTCTTGATTGCATTTAGCAATTTTGACGGGCGGTAAGTCTGAGGTGTTCTTTTAAATTCTCAAAATGCAATGCGGTATGGGAAATGAGGTGATTGCAATTTTCACATTTCACTTGTTTTTGAGGTAACTTATTAAGGTGTGCCTTCTATGAATAGTGACATGCGATGCAGGACTTAGTTTTGATGAGAAATCCCTAAGGACTTAGTTTATAAAAGAAACTTAGTAGTTTCAAATTGTTTTAGCACGAAGTCCTTCTTTGATTGCTTTTCGCTAGATTCGGTGGGTTAGAAAGGTTTTCAATCATGCTTAATCATGCGATATGCGGGAAAGGAAAGCATTTACTAGTTCTTTTGAAAAGGGGTTTGATTGATATCTTGTTTTATTCCAAAATTAATAAAGAAAATACCTAATGCTAAACTTATTTTTGGAAATATTTTTTAAAGGGTCCCCATTTATTAATGTAATATTTGACTACTACTATTAACAAATGGGGGGTTGTTGAATAACACAACAAGCTCTTAAATGGTTTATGAGTTTAGGGACTAATTCAATAAGATCATGGAATGATATGCAAAATATATTTCTAGAAAAATATAAAGATCATGATCTTAAAGAATAAATATTTAGAATGACACAAAAAGAAGATGATAGCCTTGAGGATCTAATAGAGAGGTTCGTGTGTAATGTTAAAAAAGAAAAATTGCATCATTTAGGAGTTAAAATACTAAAAACCCTCTTACTTAGAACAATTAGGGATGAGTGGATTGTTCTCTTTGACCTCATGAGTGGAGGTGATTTATACCAATTATCATTTGAAAAATTTGTGAAACATGCAAGTGCATATCAAGAGGAAGGGAAAGAGTAACTAAATCAACATCAAGATTGGTAAGACAAGATGAACTTGGAAATTTGTTTGATAACTTTAAAACAAAAATTCTTGGAAATCTAAGGTAACAAGTAAAAATGTTAAGAATGCAAAATGAACAAAAAATGATATTTTTGTTGTCCATGCAGAATCAAATGCTATTAATTATTTCCCATCATTACCAAGGTTGAAGGAAGTTTACCAAGAGGACAATGGAGCAAGTCAATCACCAAAGAAACTATGTTATATAGCTCCAAGAAGACCATGGCAACCTAGTCAACTTGATATGATGCAATAACCTAATTCACAATTTCAAGCTTATGCACATCCATCTCAAAGTAATTCGAACACACTCTTTCCTTAGAAACCTTGGCCATCTCAGCCCCAAAACCAATATTGGAAACAAGTTTGGGAAGGAACTTATGGGAGAAATCCATAATATCCTCAATATTTTCCTCAATATCCTCCATACCCAACTCCATGTTATCCCTACCATCCACCTGCACCACAACCACAACCTCAACCACATCCATCTCAAAAGTCTACTCCCACTCAACTACCTGTACCACCATTCCCAAACCCACACAAGGAAGTAGCTCAACCCACTTACAATGCTGAGGTACAAAACATCCTAACATCTCCTCTTGATCTAAATGGTATTAATCTTAGCTCAGGAAAAGTATTGCAAAAAAGAGATTTTCCTGATGTCATTGAAGGACAACATTCAGAAAAAGAAGATTCAAATGAGAATACAAAGAATCATGGGTTGCACTTGATGAAGAGCAGACATAAGAATCAGACATTGAGAAAGTTCTCTCATGTTTACCATTAGATCCTCCATGTCTTCAAGAGAACAATCAACAAAAAGAGGAATATTTGAATGTCATAATAGAAGAGGACACAAAAAGAGATCCAAATGTACAAATGGACCAGGGACATCATAACTATATTGAATTATGGTTAGAGACAATCATTAAGTTGCAACAACGCACTCTTCTTCAACAATTCCTAATCTCATCTCAGTCAAAGAAATTGGTATCTCACATTCAGGTACATGTCAAAGCATATATTTCAATCCTACACACGAGTTTATTTGTCATCTTGATGTGCACATGGCTCCATTGGAAATATTCCTATACTTGAAAGAAATTTTGTATTTTTCAAGTAGAGCAGGATAGAAAAAATAAAAAATGGAAAAAGAAAGAAAATAATAAAATCTCAAGTGAAAACCTCTTTTGGGGTGCCTGATATTGGCTCATTGATTGAAAACATCCATGAGGTGGTCAATGGGTTGGAAAAAGAGAAAAAAAAAGAGAAATAAAATATCCTAGCTGAAAGCCAACTTTGAGGCACATTGGCAAACCTACTAGTTGAAAACCTCATTGAGGAAGCTATTAGGTCTAAAAGGAAAAAAAATGAAAAAAATGATTCTTTTTTTCTCCATGTATCTCTCTCTGATGAATGCAGGTGCTCTCCAACCTTTGCAAGAAAAAAAGAACAATTTAGCACCAAAAGAAAAAATTGATCAAAAATGTAGTCAAAGGAAGTCAAACTTGAGCTTTCTCTTCCTTTTCCTAGATGATTTAACATGAACAAGGCCATGTCAATCCATCACCCTCAACTATTTCCATCATCCACTTATCATTTCCAATCCTTTCACATTCATTTCTCTCGGTGTCCTAAAATGCTATAGGAGGATTTTGTTTTGCTACAGGAGGCCAAAATACACAGGGAAAAAATTATTTTTACCATATCTCAAAAACCATGCATCCATTGGTCGAGATGTTTCATGGGAAGATGAATATGGGTGATGATAACATGCTCAAGGAATTTAAGAAAATTCTAGTGCAGACTTATGAGAAATTGATCTCCATCGCCTACAACCATTTTTATTTTTTCTCGAGATTTGTGCATCCACTGCCCAATATTGTTTATGGGGAGATGAATAAGCATTATGGAAACATTCTCACCAAATTTCAAATCAATATAGTCTACCATTTGAGAGATATGGATAAAACAATTCTACTGTAGGACACTGTCCTAAAATGTTACATGAGCAACCTGAAATGCTATAGGAGGCAAATCGGATTGGAAAAAGGGGAAAAGGTGGCATGTATTCTCTAAGAAATGTTGGTAGAGTTCTACCTATATCACGTTCATCACTCATCCATTCCATCTAGCTAAGAGTCATCTTCAAATTCCAATATGCCTTACATGAAAAAAATCAGAAAAAACTTTGTCATCAATGTTTCCACCACCTACACCTCCTAGACCACCTCTTGATGATTTTAACCTTGTCCTTATACCTTCTATGACTTTCCATCAATTGCACATGAAGTAATGAGGTCTCTAAGAGGAATTCAATGACTACTATAGGAAGAGGATTCCTCCTGTAGTAGTCTATACAGTTACAATGAAACCTAGTATCAATTCATTTTTTCACCCACAAAGCAGAAGATCCATCCAACTTGAGCATCATGAAGCCATTTATGAATTTGATAATGGGAACACCCTCCTTAGGAAGCAATCCATCCACTTCAGCAACATCATATTGGAAGTTGGGAAGAAACATGCACACTCAACATTTTTATCAGTCAAAGAATCATCAATATATGAAGACCTAAGTAGAAGCAAGCAAAGTAAGGAAATTAGCACCTCTAGAGGACCATGGATCGATCTCAAATCAACAGAAACATGCATGACTCTTGAACAACCATCAGGTAGGTACATGTATGCAATATTATTCACCTCTTCTTAAGCGTATTATAATTAGAAATTTGTTGTCAATGCATGCGAGATCAAGTTTTATAAAATAAGGATGGGTTAGAAGTCTTGGCCACCCTCAACTAGTTAAATGCATTTAAATCCTTCACTCATGCAATGTGGAAAAGCCAAATTAAGAAGGGTGATGATTACGAGGAGTGGGGACAATGGTTAAAAGAGGAAATTCGTGCAAAGGCCAAGTCAGCAAAGGGAATAAAAGTATGAGTCTCAAATTCACTTGCACAATTACTCATTCCCAGGAAACAATTGGAGAAGCCCATCAAGGTACAAAATAATGAGCTAGATGCTACCGATGGCTGCGAGGGTGATACAAAAGAGATACAGAGTTGATTTTCAGGTGCTATAGCATCAATTATAGATGGTATAGGAGAAACAAGGCTTGTATACGATAAATAGGGCTACAATAGGAGAGACAAGCTATGTGCTACAGGAGAAACAAATTTGCTACAGGGGAAGACAATGTGCTACAGGAAAGTCCAGAGAGCTGCACAAGGCCTAATTTTGAGCAACTTTGCCCTAGATTTGAAGAGGTACATCTAAGACAAGGGTAAGTACACATTTTTCTCTACCATCTATGGACAAGAAACCTACAAAACCTCTCATTCCTTCAACCAAAATTCAGATAACAGTTTGAGAATAAAAAAATTGAGTGAGAATGTTTCTTTTGAGTTAAGAAAGATAAGAAAGGAAATGGAATTTTTTTTGAGTTGAGTCTAAAGTTTTCCTTCCTCTAACTAGTATGGATAAAACTGCTCTTTTACCCCTATATCATATTGGGTGTATTGGTTTGCCAAACATTGGAAAATCACAGTGAAATATCATACGGGGAACAGTTTAAATTAAAGAGAGTCCACAGACTAATCAAGGATGTTAATTATCACATATGATGTGGATAATGTTTTAAAAATTGTATCATGGACAAACATTGTGTACATTAACAGGGAGACTCTTCTTAAGAAATAAGCACAATCCTAATTAGAACTTGGAGAAAAGGATAGATCTACAAAAGAAGGAGTTGGAGAAGAAGAGGAGGAGGATGGAGCAAGAGAAGATGTGCCAAAATTCCTTCTGAGGTAGCTTGGGATGTTAAGGAGGCCACCAGAGCCATGAATGAGGCACAATTAGGTCACTAAGTTACTTGAAGGATGAGCAACACTTTTAGCAGGGGGGTATGATGGGCCTCCAAATTAGACATAAATTAAGACCCATTTGACCATCATTTACCACATTAAACGTCTCTTTTTTGCATTAGATGACATATTTTTAGCTCTAATATGTTCATTAGGAAGGTTTAGAGATAATTGCATATTTGTGCCTAATATTAATTTTTTTTGTAGAATATTGTGAGAATATTGGGAAGATTATGAAGATTTGGAGGAGGAGATAATCTAGGGACTTTCTCCCTATTGCATGAGGATCAAGATTGGATAATAAATGAACAAAATATCATGAAATTATTGACAAATTATGGAGCTCTAGTGATTGAGAAAATCTAGGAATGTGTTCCTTGTCATTTAATACATATTCCAATTTTGGGAACCAAATCCACTATTTGAGGGATTTCGGAGGGGAAATCTTCCTCATTTCAAGGATAATTCTTCCTCATCATTTTTTAAAAGTACCAATTCAAATTTTCCTCTAGAGGCATGTATTTCTCAGTCTTCTTGTGGAGAAAATTTGTATTTTTGTAGCTCCACTTTCATTTCTAGCAGGGATGTACTTGGATTGATTCAAATAATGAAGTTTGCTGCCATTTTTAGCTTCCAAAGCTTGGTCTCCTTCATAGGACTCTAAGTATCCTTGGGCTTGGCCATCCTAGGAGCCTCAAAGCCCCTTTTGTATAATTTTCGTTTCTTCTTTTCGCTTCTTATTCACATGCATCTCTTATTCTTGTTTTTCCTATTTCTGCATTTAGTATTGATGCTTCTTTTGTTGTAGGATTGGGTTAAATGATTGAAGTTGTTTTTCAGATTATTTGTAGATTCCCAAGAATTATTCATCCCTACAATATCTTTTAAATTCCATATTTATCATTGAGCTACTTGGATCTATTTACTAGTTCACAAATCTAGAATTTGTGGAAGTCCCTTGTAGCAAAATAGTAGTAATTTTCTGCTATTTTTTAGAACGAGTTAATGAGCTTCATTTGAGTTGATTCCACTTGTCTTAGGTCATAAAAACATTCATGTTAATAACAAAATTTACCCCAACTAATTTTCACTTGATTAGGTTAGACATTTGATAGGTTAACTAACTCACTAGTTATTGAATTTCTAGTTTTTAGAGTAGTATTTTTGTGCTATTTTTTAGAACATGTTAATAGAGGTATTTTGGAGTGATTCCATTTGGAATGGAGACCTACAACATCCTATTTAATAACAAATTTTTTTCCATCCCATTTGAGTTTGATTTACTTGGGTGTTTAGCAAGATTCTTGCTCATGTAGCATTAAAGGCCTCCTATAGCAATCACCTATAGCAAAAGTGTAGCATCACATGTTTTCACTAGTTTTAATCGCCACTGCAACTTCGACTTAGTCTAGATGAATAATGAACCCTATTCTTTAAATCCATGATTAGGGAAACCTAAGGACCACTATAGACCCCTCCTTCCTCCACTGCAAGAAAAAAACAACAAATAGACTTAGGAAGCAATTTTTACATTTGAAACTCTTCAATGCAAGTGAAGTAGACTTAGTTTCTAAATTTCCTAGTTATATTTTGTAGATTAACTTTCTTATTTCCAAGAAATTTGCAATTAGATTAATGATTTCCATTTTGCAAGTAGAATAATTGATTTTATTTTTTTGCAATTAGAGTAGCATGGTTTATTTCTGCACATAGTTTAGGTTAGATTTTATGACATTCACTTCGTTAGATCAACGAAATAAGGACACATTGCATGTTTCACATACAATGTTGACACCTCTTAAGTTTGTACGAACCTTGGGTTGATAATTTAAGTTGGTAGCCTTAGGATTTGCAACATTCTTGTTGCAATACTGGGGCTCATCATAGATAACTTTCCCTTAACCATGAAAACATTAGACTTTAATATTATAGGTGGACAGATAATAACTACATTCCCTCACACTTTCATCCTGGCCACTTAAGCTTCGATCAACAATACTTTTGCTGAAAAATTTAATTCTACCGTTTAAAATTATGATAGGTCATGGCTTTTATTTTGGTAGCATTGTTTTCGAATGACGTGTCTAACTTAGTGTCCGTTGATTTTGCAATGCCTCCTTTATTGATGATCAAACCATTTGCTCCATTTAATTTGGAAACAATTTTTTTTTTATATCGCTTGTATTGGTGCTGCCAAATTAAATGGAAGTTCACATAAATTTTGTTAGAAGCTAGATCTTACGACCCAAATTGAATTACCTGGAAACATAAAAGTGATAACAGTAGGAAAGGAGGAAAATCTAGAGGGCCATGTCAAATATTTTATTCAATACTACCTGAGAATTATAGAAAGTCCTATAACAATTCAAGAGATAAGAAAGCTAATCAAGAATTGTATAGATGAGGTAGAAGATCCCATCTCATCCCACCTACATGGGAGAAAAGTGAGATAGGTAGAGAAAAAGAAAAGAACAAATCAGGAGTTCAAATTTTCAACAGAGATAGGAGGCTATCTAGTGGAGAATGCCATTCTGGACTTGGTTTCCGATGTAAACATTCTACCCAAAAGATCACGAGAATAGATGGGAAGACCACAATTGGTCTGGTCACCAATTCAATTGTGCTTGGCCAACCAATATAAAATCTTCCCAATTGGAAGGCTAAAATATGTGTAGATCAACCTTGATGGAGTGGAAATTATAGAAGATTTTGAAGTTATTAAAATAGTAGATGAGACATAGCCATATCCATCCTTGTTAGGTATTGACTAGGAATTTTACAACAAGGTTGTCATCAATTTGAAGAAAATAAAAATGGCCTTCAAATATTACTTAATCAGATTGGTCACCCCTCTAGATCCCAGGGAAGGAACAAGATACACAAATCCTGTAATGGAATATTGGGATAATGGAAAGATTGAGGACATGTACAATGTTACTGCTAAGAAACAAGATCAAGGAAGATCCAAAATAAGTAGTTAGAGAGATGAAAAATTAGGAAGCCAATATCATTGCATGAAGGGAAGACTATGCTTAACCCATTGTATAACGACAACTAATTTGGAGGAGCATCTTCTCACATGATGTAGATTCAAAAGATGCACTAGATCACTGGAGAAATAGGCTACACGAAGTATCATCCAAGAGATGTGTGTGGATAACTAGACATGTGAAATTGATTGACTTAGAGATCTAGGAATTACCAAACTTTGGCATGATAGGGAGCCTCACTGACTTCTTGCAGGAAATAGAAAATGGACCAGATAAATTGAATTTGATTTCTTTAGATGTCGCAATGTGTGGAACTCGAGCGAGATGGTGGGTGACGCACAAAGAAACATAAAAAATCTTGGGAAATTTCAACAATAACAATGTACCACAGATTAAACCAAAGCTAAGATCACCTCACAACTTTATACAAAGGCACAAAAGATCTAGTGGAGCATCTGTTGTGATGCAAGAAGTATCGGTCAATATTTAAGTGGAAGAAAATTTTTGGCCGCACAAGTTCGTCCACACCCTCACGACCCTACCAAAGAGCTTGTATGTGAAACAGGAATTAGGAATCGCAATGCAAACATGGACATGGATCGTTGAAGACTTTGGGATCATTTTTGGACCCATTGAAGAAGAACCCATCTTTACCACTATGCTACAACACATCAGGGAAATTACATTCTAGGAAAAACAAAAGACAAGTGCAACTAAAGGCTATGTATGCACACAATACTTAGAGCAATAAAAGCATCAACATATGGTACACTGCCTAAAGATTTAATAAGTGCCAAATGAACAAGGCCCGCATCACTTGAAATTTGGAGAGGCAGAAGTATAATGTGTGGTAGAAGAGGTGACCACTAGCCCAATTTCCCCTGATTAGAATAAGCCAATCAAGAATAAAAAACATGACATTGGAACATAGGAAAATGCCAAAGTGGTGATCATTGGAGATTATTGGGATGAGGAGACCACAAACCAAGTGGTGGACTTTCTAAAAGAATACCATGACATTTTCCCTACCACATTTTCTAAAGTGAAGGGCGTTGATGCACAAATTAGGACCTTGGGGTTGTGTAAGGGTCACAGAGGGGTAGCTTGGGTCAACTAAATATTGTTTCCCAGTGTCACTTCGAAAACTAGCCTTCTCACTTTGGATTCACTAAGAAATCAAGGATGATATCCCTGGGTAAGAGAGATGGAAAAGAGAGGGGTGGAGCTTCTAGAGGCCAAGCTAGATCAAGGACGATTCTCCCTGTCAAGTCTCTTGCAATGGTTAAGGAGGTAGATAGGTTCACAAGAGCAAGTGATAATCAATCATCAAGCCTTTAACCTTATACAACTTCTTCTCTTATATGAATGTCCTACATAGGAAGGATGGAAGTACAAGTCAAGGAGTCACTTCACTTGTGGAAGTGAAGTAGTAATATTTGTAAGGGAGCTTCCCTTTGTCTATGTCACTTCCTAGAGAAATGGTTGTGTTTGAAGCTCACTTGTAGAATAACTAGGAGATAGAGGGATTTTTCCACCTTAGGCTTAGGCTTAGAGGTCAAAACAAGTCAAGTACTTTTGGGAGGATGGAAGAACGTTACTTTAGTCTAAGAATGAAGGAAAGGAAGGTGAATTAGAGCTAACTTAGGGTTTCCCTAAAGGGATGCTACAGGTTTGCACTAACCTATACTCTTGAAGTTACATTTACCAACATTAATATGAATTGAACACAAAAGTGGTCACTAGCACTAAAGTCGTGCAATAACATTTAATATTTGGACTTAACCTAACAACAAATCTCTTTTTTTTCTACTGCAACAATTTGGCCATCCACTGAATGGTTTGAAGCCATAAGACTACACTTCAAAGGATTTTCTCATGGTATTTTTATTGATTCTTGAATACAAACATTGTGTTTGAAGGAGGATTGTGGATGATGTGGAAAACCATGCCAATCCCTTTGAAGCATAGCCATAATCTATTTTAGCATGGTTTAGACTCACTCACTTACCCCTAGAATTTTGGCATGCATTGATATTTTTATAGGTTTAAAACTATTTAGATTTACATATGATATCACCATAAAAATAACATAGTTGTGAAAATAATTGTTGACTTCAACTCAATCAAAGTTGTTGGTTAACTAATGGGAGAAAATGCTTGAATATGAAAATACTGATGTGACCATAAAGGGCTCTCCTAGGCTACATATTTGGAAAATAAGAACCTATGACTACAACAATGGAAGTAGTAGGTTTTATGCCTTAGTTTTCTAACTAGTGTTTCAAATTGAGTACTTCTTGCTCTCGCAACAAAGGAAGGTTTCCCATTATGTTGTAGTCCCAAGCATTGATGTTTTCCCCATTCTAGGCCATCATTAAAGGGAATCAATAATGAAAGGAGCTACTCTTTTCATGAGTTTCCAACTTAGGAAGCCCATAATATCTACTAGTGGTAATTCTAAACAACAAGTACTCATGACCTCTTGGATAATTTGACCCTTAATGCTTCCCCTCAAATGTCTACATTGTTTTGCAATATTTACAATACTAGTTTTCCACCCATTAGTTGGCACCCATTATAAATTCATAAATGAGCTATTGGCATGGAAATTTTTAGGAATTCAAAATTATGCATAATAAAAAAAATTAACCTTCAACCTAGAAGGTGTCTTGGATATTAACCCTGTGAATTTCCAGCCTTAAGGCTACTATAAAACAAGATACAAAACAACAACAGAAAGAGGACAATCTTTCACCTCCAAACAATCCAAAATTCCCAACAATTCAAGGAGAAAAGATACTAAACCATGGGGATAAGTATACATATGGTGGTATGAATATTTTATCAATCATACCTTGGCCACAGTGACTGAATATAATATAGACTAATGTACAACCTTTTTTCCACTATTGGGTCTCGCTGGTTAGATTTTGTTAATTAGGGTTTAATTAACTGACATGTTAAGAATATTGTCCATCACGTTAATAACGATAATGTTATCGTCACTAAATAATTTAGCTTTCCAATTCAGAGGGTCTTATTTCTTATGAACTGGTATTACTGCAACCATATGCGAGCTTCACAAGATTAAATGGATTTGTAGTGATTGCTAAGTGTAATGGCAGATACATTTCTTATTTATATATTTTCTCAACCCAAAATGAGTTGAACTATTTTAAGTGTGTGATCAGGTGCTAAAGTTTATGCTCAGAAATCAAAGTGTCAAAAACTTGTTAAATTAGTTTCAGATCGAAGAGCTCGTCATTCTGAATCCAACGGTGTGAACGACACTCAAATCTCAGCTTGTATGCAAAGTTAGAGCAAATCAAATTTCAAGTTTGGCTTGTCTACATTGCAGGATTAGATGACGTGCAAAAGGTCCCAGTGAATGAGGATGTGCCAAGTGGCAGACTACCATTGGCCCTCGCATATCGCATGTCGCAGGTCACAGGTGGATTGTGTTAAGAATCATCCCCCAAGTAGTGTCGATTGCGATTTGCAATATCGTATATCACAATTGCAGGAAAGTAGGAGTTATAGAATTAGTCCCTTGTAGAGTCATGGTTGTGATGCGATATATCGCAATCGCATATCGCACCTAGTACCCACCAATATATGTATGATACAAGGATTATCCACTGCAGGGGAAATTTTAAGAACCGCCCCTAAATTTACATGTATAATAAATCAGTGAATCTCCATGGTATATAGGAAAAATGGAAGGCGATTTTATCAATAATATGATATGTATATATAATTTTTTGGCGAATCTCTCACCAGGCATGGCGAGTATTTTACTCAATTATAAAATCTTGTGTTTATTGAATACACAAATGAAATCATTGCATTTCTTTAAAATATCTTTTGAAATCAAAATTACCGAAATTACATATCGATAATCTAGTGGGTGTAAGATAAAATTCACCCGTGCCATTCACAGAAAGCATGAGAAAAAACCTAATACTATATATAAAACCAAGAAAAATTCAAATTCATCACTTCTATGTTCCTGTTTGCAATTAGAAAAATTACCCAAATTACACTCTGTTTACTCCACTTCTAGGGACCTCGTAACCACCCTGCCAATACACAAGTATGTTCCCGTTTGCAATTAGAAAATTACCCAAATTACAATCTGTTTACTCCAGCGTATGTTGGAAAGTTATAGAAGGATGACTAGTGCAATCAATCCATTCCTTTTAGCCTTGGATTTTGTTTCAGTTTAAAACAGAAGTATACAAATATACTTGTCCAATGTCTATGCTTTAACCATTCACCTTAAGATGTTTTTACAATATAATTTCCTAAGTCTATTTAATATCTTCATTATCATAAAAACCAACCTATATCCATCTTAACTCCACATCTACCACTCTTAGGAGGATGCAATCTATTTATCCCTCTGAGCACTTGGTAGACCTAGAATTAAGATGGATCTAAGATGACAGAATTTCGCCCTTAAATAGTCTATGCTCACATGAATACCATGGTATTACCATGGGTCAATACCATGGGTTATCATAAACCTAGAGCTTAAAAATTACTATTAGTAATTTATAAAA
>APFE030461668.1:46099-59627 GCA_000404065.3 Pinus taeda | reverse complement strand
TGCTTTATTTATTACCATACCTCTCATTTATTTATATTTTTATTAATTTACCATACCTCTTTTATAAATATGGTATTTGGGCCTTTGGCCCATAGGATTCACTTAAATAAAACCTATTCTTGAAAATGGCCAAATGGATTCACTTAAATAAAACCTATTCTTGAAAATGGGCCAATGGAAGGTTGTAACTCCTAATTTCAAGGGCTAAATTTACCTTTTTTACCCTCTCCCTTGAAATAAGGTGGGCTATTTGATGTGATTTGTAAAAATGTACTATGATACAAAATATTCACCCACTAAAAATTTAAAACACCTTAATTTCGCCAAAGGGCGAACATTCGCCCCTAAAATCACCCCTAATCCACTGATAGTGAAATGCGATGAGTTCTGATAGCGATAAGATCCCGGACGTGATATTTTATATGTTACAGGTTTAATGTCCCGTCGGGTCCACGATATCACTAGCACAACATTCCACTGTGTTAACAAGACCCTCAGCCCGCCAAACTTTACCGATTGTGAAATGTGATCATTCCTGAATGTGATATCAATATAGGTTGTGATTTAATATCCCTTCGGGTCCACGATATCACAATCGCAAATCGCCGGTTTCTATTCACAGACCATAAGAGCCCGCAACACTTACTGATTGCGATTTGTGATACAATCAACAGGTTATGGCCCTTGACGCGGTCAAATTCTCGCTCAGTTAGCAGAGTTTGGAGCGAATTTGTGGGATTATGTCGGTTTTGGAGAAATTTGTGGAACAAATAGTGGGAGAACTAGGAGAGGTCATAACTTCTTCAGGTTTTATCCAAATGGGATGCAAAAATAGGTTATATAACCATTTTTTAGGATTATGAACTCATTGAGACATGTTTTAGACGCAACTGAGCATTGTAAACACACTTTTGTTGTAATTTTGAGCATAATAGAGAGGCCCAAGCATTGGAGGCTGGACCAAGGAGACGTAGCCCAGGAAGGGTCAACTCCTCAACAAATATCTATGTTGTGTGTTGTATTTTGATGTTCTTTGTTTTTATTTTGTTGTTTTTCATCATATGTTTTATGTTAAACTGTTTATAACATTTACATAAGAAACTCTCATGGGAATCATTTAATTAAGAAAACGTGGTGAATCCTTCAGCACTTTATAAGCAAATGATAAACATCTTGGGTTTTATTCTGAATGGGGAATTAACAAAACATTACTAATCTACTCCATTTCAGATCAAGTTGGTATCAAAGCATTGGTTTTTTTACTATCTTTGCTTGTGCAAAGAAGGATTTAATTGTTTTCTAGTTTTATGTCATGCTTACAAGGTTAAAGCTCAAAAGAGGTGAAGGAAAGTTGGTTGGAAGCCCTAAAGTTGGGTCAAGAGGAAGAAGAGCAAGGTTGCCACAATCTCCAACACTAGTTTAGCCTCAAGTTGTAGCTGAGACTCCAGAAATCATGTCTCATGAAGGAGAACCTACAAACATGACAGAAGATGAGAAGACCTTCAAAAAGGCTTTCTTTGATATGAAAGAGATGGTGAAGGTCCTCTATGAAGAGAGGAATAGCAGGTTACAAGGAGAAAGTTCCAAACCTCCCAAAGGAGAAGGATCTTCAGAAGGAGGTAATGGAAAAGGAGGTAATGGGAATGGAGACAAATCCCCACCCTCTCCACCATCTTCTTCATCTTCTACTTCACAAGCATATTCACACTCTTCCACTAATACAACCCTTACTCATACTCATCATCATTCTGCAAAATGAACTGGTGAATCACCTTTTCTAAAGCTTGATGTTAAATTTGAGTTTCCCATGTACAATGGAGAAGTTAATGCAAAAAAGCTGGATACTGGATTCTTAAGTTGGAGTTGTATTGTAGCATTCAAAACCTTCAAGAGGATGAAATAAAAATTCAGTCATCTTCCTTGGGAATGGAGGGTGAAACACTTGTATGGTGGGAACCAAAGACCCAAGAGGAGATTAAAAAACATGGTAACATCTCTATTACTTGGTCTGATTTCATTGCTGCTATAAAAAGACAATTTTACCCTTTATCCCATATGCAAAAATCTATCATGAATTGGAAAAATTTCAGACAATTAAAAGGTCAAAATGTGTAAGAGTATACTCAAGAGTTTAGGATAAGAGATCTTATGCTAGGAGTAGACTTACAATCATAAGATACTTTGCTGAAATATATAGAAGGTTTCCATAGCTATCTTCGACACACCATTCTTATGTTTAATCCCACGAATCTTGATGAGGTCTGTGTTCAAGCTACACACCTCAAAGAAAGAGGGAAGAATTTACAAGAAGGTAAGAAGAAGCCATTCTAGAGTGGTGGAAAAGGAAATAATTTTAGAGGAAAGCAGAAGAAAACTGCTTCTATTAAGAAAGAAGGGGAGAAACCCATGTGCAAGAAATGTTCCAAAGAGGGCCATGATGAAGCGCATTGCTGGAAGCTTCATTCGGAATTAAGACTGAAGAAATTTAACAATAAAGGGAAACATAAGACAAATTATATTCTACAACAAGACTTGGGTTCTGACTCAGGTGATGAAGCAAAGATTGCAACCACAATCACTAAAGGAAAATCCATGGCAAAAACAAGCAAAGATAAAGTCGTGGCAAGCACCAGCGCAACAAATAACTCCAATAATGCTTCAAATGAGGAAAACGGAATTGAGTTGCTCCATATCCGAGTTATTTTCAAACACACCAAGATTGATACGTTGTTTGACAATGGATCTACGACAAATTTAATTTCTATAGACTTGGTCAAGAAATTGAATCTGGAAACCGTACCTCATCATAAAACGTATCCGTTGGGTTGGATAACCAAGGATGCAAATCTTTAGGTCACAAGGAAATGCAATTTCAGGTTTTCTATTACTGTCAATTTCATTGATGAAGTCAAATTAGATGTAGTGTCACTAGATATTTCTGGAATTGTGTTGGGAAGCCCGTATCTGTATGACAGGAAAGCCATTTTCCATAGATTTGAGAACAAATATCATTTTTTCAAAGACAGAGTGGAGTGTATTGTGAGATCTCATCGCAGGAAGCTTAATTTGTCTTTGGCAAGTGCAGGGTAAATGAAACAACTGGTCAATTCTAGTAAGAGTCTCATGCTCCTTCTAATAAAGCAAAATAATGACATGAAGCATGAATCCTTTGTAGGTTGTCACGTGAAGCTGAAATCCAAATTTGTTGATGTGGTCAATCAATATGGAGATGTGTTTCAAGAACCAAAGGGAGTGCCACTAAAAAGGAGAATTCAACACAAAATTTAGTTACAACAAGACTATCCACTCCCAAACATCAGTATGTATCGAATGTCAATTCTAGAAAGTTTAGAAATTAAGAAACAAGTCCAGGAATTGTTAGATAAAGGTGTAATTCGTCCTTCTACTTCGCCATGTGGTTTACCAATTCTTTTGGTACCCAAGAAAGATGGAACTTGGCGCATGTGTGTAGATTATCGAGCTTTGAACAAAATTACCATAAAGAATCGATACCCACTTCCCAAAATAGATGATTTGCTCGATCAATTGAAGAATGAAAAATATTTCACTAAATTATACTTGAGAAGTGGATATCATAAAGTTAGAATAGCTGAGGAGGATATTTGGAATACTTATTTTAAAACCAAACGGGGATTGTTTGAGCGGATGGTTATGCCTTTCAGTCTTTGCAATGCTCCAGCTACATTCATGAGAGTTATGAATGTTGTTTTAAGATCCTTTCTTAATGAGTTTGTAATTTCTATTTATATGATATTATGATATTCAACAAATCACGAGAAGAGCATGTCAAGCATGTGAGGAAATTGTTGGATGTATTGAGAAAAGAACAATTGTTTCTGAAGATGTCTAAATGTGAATTCGAGAAAACTTCCTTAGCGTATATGGGCC
This sequence comes from Pinus taeda, assembly GCA_000404065.3. NCBI lineage: Eukaryota > Viridiplantae > Streptophyta > Pinopsida > Pinales > Pinaceae > Pinus > Pinus taeda. Next base: position 55,718 of record APFE030461668.1, on the reverse strand, counting down.
ACATAGTTGGAGGAGGTGATTTGAATATTGATGCCTCTAAATTTTCGGTCATTGTGAATTGGCCAATACCCAAATAAACCACAGAAGTAAGGAGTTTTCTTGGAGCAACGCAGTACTGGAGGAAGTTCATTTCCAATTTCTCTTCCATAGCAGCTCCACTACATGATTTGACCAATGTGAAGGTTATCTTCCAATGGGGAGGCAAACAACAAAAATAATTTGATGGTTTAAAACAAAAGATAATTTTAGCCCCAGTTTTAGCATTTCCAAATTTGAAAAAATCATTTGAAATACAAACATATGCAAGTGACTACACCATGGGTGCAGTTCTTTTACAACATGGTAAGCCCATTTCATTTCATTCTGAAATTTTTAATGCTGTTGTTATTAATTATCCTACATCTGATAAAGAGCTTTACGTAGTGGTGCAAAGTGTGAAGAAATGGAAGCATTACCTTGATGGGTTAAGAAACCATTATTCACACCGATCATCAACCTTTGTAATATTTGCAATCTCAAACAAAATTGCAGCAATCAAGGCACTTTCATTGGATGGGATTCTTACAACAATTCCACTTGGTAATTAGGTACACGAAAGGTATTCATAATAGAGTTGCTAATATGATTTCTAGATTGGTTTTTAATGTAGCCATTTACTCAAGAATAATTTTGTTTTGCCTAAAAATTATGTTGAAAAATACGTACATGATGCTGACTTTCAAGAGGTATATTCAAACTTGAGTCAAGGCCACCAAGTTGAGGAATTAGACTACCATGTAAATTGTTGGAGCCTTTGTTAATTTTGAATGATTTTGACCAGTTTTGACTGACCGAAGGGCGAGAAAGGGACAAATGGAAGCAATTGTTTGGTGGCGGAATGAACAATTGCGAAGAAGTGATGGAAATGTGGCAGTGGAAGGCAAAGGCAGCCAAGGAGATGGGAAGGCGCAGAAGCAACCAAGAGAGGAAGCAACTGAGCGAAAACTAGCAGTCCACACAGCCGGGAAGAACATAAAAGGGAAAGAACAGAGAGGAAAGAGGTTGTTTTTGAACCCACCAGAAGCAGAAGGTGTTGGTTGCAGAAGAGGTACACAGTTGAAGATGCTGATGCAAAGAGAGCGAGGATCCAAGGAACGGGGTTGCGGAGTTGATCTGACCCAAGCGATTGAGACGGATATTCTATGTAGTGTTTATGGTGAAATTCCGAATTATGACGTATTCTGTTATGCTAAGTTAATATAAATAGAGCTGATGGTTTTTGAGACTTCTAATGTATTGAGCATCGTGTTTTGGGAGCCTATTAAAATTTTAAATAGTCTACCTGTTGCATGTAAATGGTCATTCATAGATTGATCCAAGGATGCTGTTAGTTCTGTGTTGTTTATGATGGATCCATGCATATGAGTTATGGGTACTGTTATCTTTATTTCATGTATTATGGATGCATATGTTTGTGATTTCCTGTTCCCGGTTGATATTCTCTCGACCCCATGTTGAACCCTTCTCCCTTTTGGTCCCGGTGCACTTCGTGTGAGACTCCTTGCCCTTTGGGGTGAGGTGAAAATGCCAGCGCTATAATAGACTACAGTGGACCACTGTTGGCCTCCTGTGCCTAAATGCAGGGTCTCTTTCCTGATGACTCCTTTGAGCCAACAAATGGTTCCATTGCCAGGACCCGAAGTTAAGAGAATTGGTTCAGAATATGGTGTCGAGGGTATTTAAAAGAGAGATCAAATACTGGTGGAACCACAAAGTAGATAAATTTGTGGTAGAGAAAGGTGCCCATAGGAATCAACCAATCAACAAGGTACATGAGGGTATTTTATACGTAGATAGCTCAGATGACCATTATGAAATGTTTTGGTGAAATTTCCCTAAGGACCTATACAATTGGTTGAGGAAGCTGAAGAGGCAGAGTCAGTCAAGTGGCTCAGATATAGTCTTCCATAGTTGGACTCCGTTTGGCGCTGTAGTATTACAATATCTAGATAATGAGAGGACGAGAGTAGTCAATTTCTGGGTGAAGACTACTGTGGAGGGATACGTGGTCGAGTTTCTTGTAGAGATCTACTAGTCCTTCTCAAAGGCAGAGGTGGTGTTCAAATCTGAGCTAAGGGGGGAATTGATAAGGGAAGTCCAGACGTGGATTAAGATGTTTTTGCTAGAATAAGGATTGCTATCTTTATCCATTGCTAGGATGGAAGCATAAAACCCTGGTATCGGGGGAAGGAATTAGAGGGGGAAATGATGTCTACAAGGGGATAGGGATGCTACGAGGGGATGGATGCAGAAGGATTGAAGAGAGATAGGGATGTTAGATCACATAGGAGAGTGTTGCTAGCAGACAAGTGGCAGGCAAGAGCGGCTTAGGCTCTAGGGAAAAGAAGGAGGGGACCCTGCCAAATAGGAGTCATGATGGGAAAACCGAGAGTTGAGATGAAGGGAGAAGAAGGTGCTAGGCAACCCGAGTGTGGGAAAAGGGGATGTTGGAATCAGGAAGAGGAGGAAGGACATTCCCTCCATGTTGTGGAAATAGGATCGCAACAGGAAACCAGAGGAGGACCATCTCGGAAGTTTGAAAAAGCGGAATCACAACAAGGAATAGACAGGGAATCCTCCCTGCAGGTTGCAGAAGTAGGATCGAAAGATCAACACCCATGTTCGCATGAAGATGATGACAACGTGGGTGATGGGATGAGGAGGTTGTTCGATGAGGAAAAAGCATCCATCAAAATTCAGTAGCCCCAACCCTGAAATATAAGTGGCGTTTTCCCCAACCTTCCCCTGTTACTTTATCACAAACCAGAAGAATTTATCACTAGCTTAGCCAAGGCAACGCGAGTATATAGTGCACGAGAGAAATATAGGACCGGTCTATTGGAAATAATACTGAGAGGGGAGGTGAATCAGTATTATCAAATCAATTATTTTTCATTTTACATTCAGATCATATACGCTACTTCAGTTAGATAAAACCACGTATATATGCAACTTCAGATAAGGAAACCAGCGTATACCATGCAAACTTATAATTCAGTTTATTCTATAGATGTTGATCATTAATCTGTGCATTAGAACTCAGGAATAGTAAAACAGAGTAGAAGACAATCACACATAGGAACACAAGATATAAGGTGGAAACCCAATGTGGGTGAAAACCACCTGCTGCAATTCGTCTCTATCTTTTTCAATTAGAAACTTCTGTTTACAATGATTTTGTACTAGTGCAGTCCTTTACCAGTACGCAGGCTGTAACCTGTAGAGAGCTACAACCCTCTCTCATTCTCCAGCTTCTCCTGGAAGGGAGCTACAACCCCCTTAGCTCTTGTAGTACTAGTACGTAGGTGCTAACCTACTGAAGGCTTCAACCTTCTCTTATCTTCCAAGGACCACGTTTCATAAATTTTCAGACTGGATCCATGAATAACATCAATCAATCAACAAGTATATCTGCAACAATAAATCTCCTTTGAACAACCCAATATAGAATCAATCAAACACTTCTCAGAATGTTGTTACCAGAAGAATAATAACAGTAACCAGACAACAATTCTGAACCCATAATACTGCAGCAATAACCAGAAGCTGCTAAAGCATATTTTATGAAACATATGCTACTTCACTATACTGAAACCTGTGTACATACGCATATGTATCATTGTCAACCTGCGTATACGCTTCTATGACTTACCGAACCTGCATGTATATGCACATTCGCTGCGCTGAACCTACGTACAGATCTATGAAAGACAGATTTCCCCTTTCAAATATTCAAGCATTAATTAAACCCAGATTTTTAGATTCATAGATCAATTCATGCGTCAAATATAGTGGATCATAATCACACAAAGATACTACTATTCAAGCTTTGAGATTTGACCCATCAATAGAACTTATCCATTTTGCAGCATTCAGGTTCCTCCTTGATTGTGGTTCAGAAATGCACCATAACTAATTACCAGTGTTCCAGATCTTCCTCTCCTTCAGATATTCAATACTTAGATCAATATCTTTGCCATATGATCTCCTTCCTCTTTTATAGTCTTAGGCCTTTCACAATACCACGGTCCAAAATCATAACAAATCAATACCATGGACCCAATACATGGGATCAATACTTCTGAAGAGATACCATGGCCCAAAACCATACGTTAAATACCAAGGACTAAATACCACGGACCAAAAAATAAGTTCTCCGATATGTACGTGCTTTTCCTTGCGTGAAAGTGCGTGTATACGCATACGCGACTTTCAAACGTCTAACCCGGGTGTATACACGGCTTCGTCAAGGTGAACCTGCGTATATATCTTTTTCTTCTTCCTGAGTGCCTGAATTGAGATCTGTCACCAGAGTGAGTTGCCATCAAGGACAACACCTGTGCCATAGCGGCAACAATCTCCCCCTTTGGACTTGATGGCAACCCCAAGTTCCTCAAAGTCACTCTCCCCCTTTTTCATCAAGGGCAAAGGGTTATGCTCCCTCTGAGTACATGCTGAAATCTCTGCTCTGCTGTGCTGGCCATGCTCCCCCTGACTATAGACAAGATCTGCAAAAAGGTGTTCCTCAAGAAGAACCGTGACTCATACATTATAACTGACCTTCCTATCATCAAGGACTCTATACATACATCTATCACCCAACCAAGTGGGGATCATTCACCCAAAGAAGTGGGGATACATCACAAAATGACAACCAAGTTCATTACAACAATCATCCCAGGCATAGTGGGAAAACCAAAAATAGGCCGTTACATGTCCTTGATAAGAAAAGAAATATATGGCATAGAGAAAAAAATTTACAGCAAGATTATGATAACAACTATCATCAACAACATCTGTCAATCACTATTCAGTTCAGCAACCATGTTCTCCTTTTGTTCTCCTTCTACCGCTGATCTGCCTGAACCCAAAAATAGCTCGAGTTCTCGAACCAAGAGCTTCTAAGGTAATGCCAACAATGCATTATTAGAAGTTTATCTACTCCCCCTAAACCTGTGCCAGATGGTCTCTAACGGACCCATATCAGACTCTTTTCAACCAGAGTCTGTCCCTACTGATTTTCTTCAAACCACCATATACGCAACTTCATCTGCATAAATCGGCGTATGTACGTGGATCCTCCTTAATCAACTCGCGTACAACCACATTTCTCTGAAACAGACAGGTTTCAACAGCAAGATGATGCATCAACTACTCCCAACTTCTGTTTGAGGTATTCAAATGTTTCCCTGGGCAGTGGTTTGGTGAGTATATCAGCAACTTGTTCCTTTGAGGGAATATACTCCAATTTGACCTTTTGTTCCATTACTTGTTCCCAGAGAAAATGATACTTGATCAGTATGTGCTTAGTCTTTGAATGCATGACAGTATTATTTGAGATGCTGATTGCACTTGTATTGTCACAAAAAATGGAAATAGGTGGAGTACAAGTGATTTGAAGATCTTGCAATGTTTGCATCATCCAAAGGAGTTGTGTGCAACACGATGCAACAACTACATATTCTGCTTCAGCTGTAGACAATGCAATGGAACTTTGTTTCTTGCTAAACCATGATACTAATCTAGAACCCATGAAGAATGCACCTCCACTAGTGCTTTTCCTGTCATCCATGCTACTTGCCCAATCTGCATATGTATATGCATGAAGTGTGAGATCTGTATCTCTAGGATACCATAAACCATAGTCTTGTGTCCCTTGAAGATACTTGAAAATTCTCTTAACTGCCTGAAGGTGAGTTTCCTTTGGGTTTGCTTGAAACCTTCCAACTATTCCTACTGCATGCATAATGTCTAGTCGAGTACCTGTCAGATAGAGTAGACTACTAATCATGGATCTATAGGTTGGTTGATGCACTGCTGCCGATTCATTATTTGCGCTGAGGCTGCATCCTGTTACCATAGGGGTACATACTGGTTTCGAATCCTCCATCCCATATTTCTTCAAGATTTGCTTGAGATACTTGGTTTGTGATAGAAAGATGCCATCTTTGTTTTGTTGCATTTGTAAACCAAGGAAATATGTGAGCTCTCCAAGTAGGGACATTTCGAATTCTTTCTGTATTACCAAAGCAAAGTTTTGACTCATGATTTCTTCATTGCTGCCAAAGATGATATCATCAAGATACACAACAAGTATTAGCATTTTATCATTGTCTATTTTTATATATAGATTGCTATCTGTTGATCCTTTTGCAAAACCTTGTTGATGAAGGTACTCATCCAACCGAAAATACCAAACCCTTGGAGCCTGTTTAAGGCCGTAGAGAGCCTTTTTGAGTTTGCATACAAGATTTGGATCATTTCCAAGAATAAAACCATCTGGTTGCTCAATGTACACTTCTTCATTCAAGTCTCCATTCATAAATGCAGATTTTACGTCCATCTGAAATACTTTGAACTTCTAAAAGCTAGATAGAGCAAGGAACATTCTTATAGCCTCAAGTCTGGCAACTGGAGCAAAAGTTTCTTCAAAGTCTATCCCTTCTTGTTGCGCATATCCTTTACAAACAAGTCTTGCCTTGTTCCTAACCACTTCTCCATTTTCATTTAGCTTATTTTTGAAAATCCATTTTGTCCCTATGACATTCTTATCCTTTTTTCTAGGAACCAACTCCCAAGTTTTATTCTTTTCAATCTGCTCAATTTCTTCATCCATGGCCTTGACCCAGCATTCATCTTTGCATTCCTCTCTTACATTTTGTGGCTCAGTGGAGGAGAGCAATGCCAAATAGCTTGAAGCTTCTACTATTGTTCTTCTTGTTTGTATACCAGCCTCTTTCTGCCCCAAAATTTGAGATTCTGGATGATTCTTCTGAACGTACCTGGATGGAGTCTTTTCTTCTATCCTTATCTGTTCTTCTGGCGCCTCATGGGTTTCTTCTTCATCATGAATCTGATTTGATGTTGATGGATAGCCCTCATCATCTTTGAAATCTTCAGATCTTACCTGACTCGGAGTGCTTTCTTCTTCATCAACCACTACATCAATACTTTCAACAATTTTTCCAAGCCTTTTATTGTAACACTTGTATGCTTTGTTGTGGGGAGAGTAACCGAGGAGAATGCCTTCATCTGCTCTAGGTTCAAACTTGCCAAGATTTTCATCAGTATTTTTGATGTAGCATTTACTCCCAAAAATTTTGAAGTATTTTACTGAGGGAGTCTCACCATACCAGAGCTCGTGAGGAGTTTGAGTGTTGTTCACCCGGATGTTTGTCTTGTTGAGAATAACAACTACAGCAAATGTGGCTTCACCCCAGAACATTGCAGGAGTTCCAGACTCATCCATCATAGCACGAGCCATTTGTTGAACCATTCTGTTCTTCCTTTCCACTACCCCATTTTGCTGAGGAGTCCTTGCAGTGGATAATTCTCTTCTTATTCCATGTTCTTCACAAAAATCAAAAAATTCATTTGAGGTAAACTCCCCACCTCTATTAGACCTGAGGCATTTAATTTTGTGATCTGATTCGTTTTCAACCAAAGCTTCGAAAGATTTGAATTTTTTGAAGGCTTCGCCTTTGTGCTTCATAAGTTCTATCCAACACATCTTGGAAAAGTCATTAATGAAAAATATAAAGTATTCTTCTCCCCGAGGTGACCTTTTCCTAGATGGAACACATACATCAGTATGGACAAGCTCAAGTGGCCTGCTAGCTGATCCTTCCTTCTCAAGAAAGTTAGTTCTGGTTTGCTTACCAAACTGACATGACTTGCATATTGTATTGTCTGGAATTCTGATGTTTGGAAGACCACGACCTGCCTGGTATTTGCATGCTTTCCTTATTTGTGAGAAGCTTAGGTGCCCCAATCTCTGGTGCCATAGCCAGTGTTCATCATTCTTGCTTAGATAGCATTGATGGTATCCTCCTTTGAATATGTATAAATTATTTGGAGTTCTGATGCCTTCGATCACTATTTTTCCTGTATCAAGATCACGAACACTACATCCATTTGATTGAAATATTACCTCAGTTCCTTGATCGCACATCTGACTGACACTCAATATATTATGTTTTAAGCCATCAACATACATCACATTTCCAGCTTTGACCTTTTCTTTCAACTGAATAGAACCTTTACCTTTTATGAGTGCAGGGGTGTCATTTCCAAATGAGACCTTCTTCTCCTTCTCTAAGGCACTATATGACTGAAGTTTTTCCTTATCACCCGTCATATGTTTCGAACATCCACTATCAATGTACCATTGATTTTCTTTCCCTTCCACATATAAGGCTATACCACATCTTTCTGGTTGTGGTTCTTTCATTCTCCATGTTTTGGCACTTGAGGCTTGTTCCTTCTAAGTTGTCTGCCGAAACCTGCTCCTGAATTCAGAATATTCATGACCAAAGTTGTTACAAACATTCTATTTCATTTGCAAGAGCAGAAAAGTTACTGTAGGTTCTTTTCTTGATCCTAGTCATACTTCTTTGTTTTTGAGCTTCTCTAGTCATGATTGTCTTATATGCAACACATTGAGTTGCTTTGTGACCAAATTTATGACAAGAGAAGCATTGGCCATTGAAGAAGCTCCTACGATTATCAAATATACCAACCAGACGATTGTGGTTTCTACTGTCATCCATTCTTGAGGCAAATTGAGAAGGTTTTACCTGTGGCTGGTTGCAGCTTTTGTTCATCCTTAAGGTGGATTGCCCCCGATTTACCTGGTAATCTTTGTTCATTTTTGAGGTAAATTGTCCCTGATTTACCTGGTGATCTCTATTGGGCCTTTGATCACTCCTCCTTGCTGCATCAAGATACTTTTGGAGGTGGATGGTTTCTACGCTTGAGATGCTTCTTCATTATATACCAGACCTGTCTTGATTAGAGGAGAACGATGCACATTGATAATCTCATATAGAGTTTTGGATCCTTTAACAAATCTAAGATTAAGAGTTTTTGTTTTCTCAATCTCTTTTCTAAGTCCCACAATTTCACATTCTAACTTTTCATGATGTTTTTTCCTTTCAGCCAGTTGGAATTGCAGAGTATCAATAATCATATTTTTCTCTTCTAAACAAATTTTGAGTTTAGAAATCTCTTCATAAAGACCTTCTTCATCTATAGCATCCATGAAATCATCATCTTCAAAATCCATTAAAAGTATATAGTTATTACCTTATTCATCTTCATCACTATTTGAAAGTCCATCATTATCTTCATGAGGGTAATAGCTTTTCTTATTTACATTCTGTTTGTTGTTCCATCTAACATGTTCCTTACCTTTGTCAAGCTTATCTTTATGAGGACACTTGGTAGCATAGTGATCGACTCTTTCGCAAGCAAAGCATTTGAAAGGTAACTTACCTCTGAATCTTCCAACACCCCGTTGGAGGTTCTTGACAAAATTTGATTCTTCCTCTTCTTTTGACATATGTCCTGACTCATAGTAATCTCCTCTGCCTGAAGCCTTGAATGCAGCTTCTCTTCTATTTGATGGTCCTCCTTTCCTCATTTCGTAAGCAGTTAGAATTCCATGTAGCTGCGACATGGTAATTTTCTATAGATTCTCCTTTTCTTCTATTGCAGAAACCTTTGATTCAAACTTAGGGGACAGAGATCTTAGAACCTTTTCAACCACAACAACCTCTTTTATTTCTTCACCCAAGTTTTT